>JTDE01003035.1:69586-88882 GCA_014338405.1 Paragonimus skrjabini miyazakii | reverse complement strand
TGTTAATCAATAACCAAGTTTCTCCTGCGCATTCATATGCCCTGAAATGACTAGATCCAATGCCACAAAATATCAGTTATTCATCCAATTTCGTATGCCCTAATACATACATTCCAATCGTAGCTCAACAGTCATGTCAAACTCTCAAAAAACCTTTCTACACGAACAAAGCGTCGTAACAAGTTGCACCACATGGGATCACCGCCGAGAAAAAATCAGGCAAAGCGACGCAGCTGCACGTTAGGGAGAACAATCATAGTTACATCGTCTCCTTGAGGCTTGCTCTATGGTTAATAAAAATCTGTCCCTATAAAGACCTTACATTTGAGAGGATCGCTCTTCTGCACGGCTGTATGTGCTACCCTCTACGGGGGAACGTTTCAACATAACCGGAGATCTTCGGGAGGAATACCATTATCTAGCTGGCTATTCACTCCTGGTTTGCCATTGACGCGTAAGAATGTTTGTTTGTCCAATATTGAAGAGACACTGCTATTGGATTCCAAGCCACGATGATCGAGAAGAAACGGTCTCAATTCAGCACCTGACATCATGTGACAAGAGATTTACGTATCGTCAACCTAAATTGACCTTAGACGCTAACCTAACGCTTCGAGGCTGGATGATTCCATTTAGTGTGTATACACCGCCCGAATCCACAGACACCGTATATATATATATATAGCTGCTTAAAGCCACGTATATAAGGCGACGGTGTAGACTGTGTTACTTTACGGCAGCAAAACTTGGCCGCCGAGGGTAAAAAACGTGAGCCATTTGCAGGTATTTGACAACTGATGTGTGCGTTGGGTCGCTCGCGTTGGGTGACACCAGCCAGTGAGTAACGAAGAGGTTATGAAGCGGGTATTTGGTAGTGATTGTCAAACATGTTCTTTTGTTCAGTCCTTACATTTTCACAGACTTAGATGACTAGGCCACATACTGAGGATGCTAGCTAGTTGCCTGCCACACCGAGTACTCCTTGGCGACGCTGCGGCCAACTGGCGCAATGTGGACAGAAGATGACTTGATGTAGAGAAATGAAAACGTTCACGGAGATGTGGGTCACTGTAGATCGGGTTCGTCTCCCGGGCTATGAATCTCGTGACTCACAGAGTCGGTGGCTAGAGACGTTAGGTAAGAAAGCGGCTAATGGAACTCGGTGGCCTGAATGTTGCTGTTTGTCCGAGTTGCCCGTGAAGTGAATGCATTTAAATGATGCGGGACAGTGAACGCCATATGGAAGCTATCTTGCTGATTAGGCTTTACTTTTATTTACAGCTCAGTTGTTTGTTTGCTAGGTACCTTGATGTTTGAATACAACGTAGTTATTTTTTTAGTAGTTGGGTCCCTTCCGGTCCCCTGTTTTTTCTTCTCCCTCCCTACACGAAGTTTCTTTTTTGTGGTTGTGTGACGGTTAAGCATCAGTGTAATCGACTGATGTAGTACTGTCTATAATGGTGATGATCATCATTTGCCAAAAGCACGTAAAGACCAACGTGGATACGGCTGTGTGCGTTTAGTAATTTTTCATTTGGGATGGCGCAGGTGGAACAAATTCCACACAGGATAAGATGAGGTGGATAGAGGGACCACCCAGATTGTTTCTTCAGAGCGACGGAGAAGATTTTTCTATAATCGTGCAGACATTTTGCATTATTAAGGAATCTTTCAATCTGTATGAAAATCAATATCCCCTACTACTCATTAATAATCAAATACCGCTCAACAAATCAATGATTTCTGGGATTTCAACTTGGAGAGAAGTCTTAGTCGAGGGGTCATCGATTGGGATTAGCAGACAGTAACTGTGTCTCCCATCGAGGCGATCGGACAACCTGATCATTACCCACAAGCAAAAATGGTTGAACGTTCACATATGATGATTCGGCCATGCCTAACGTGAGGTCAATGGCGCAGTGGTAAGCACGTTTTCCTCATGAACAGCGTGGCCGTGGTTCTAGTCCAGGCAGTGTCAAGGATATGCACTCCTGACGAGCTCTAATGAGAGCGAAACTCGAGTCTAGTGTTCCTTTTCGAAAGGGGCCGACTGGATGGTCCATGTGAGTGCGACAACTGCGATCAATTGTGGGTGATGTTCAATCTATATGAAAATCAAAATCCTTGATACTCATCAGTAATCTTTCACGTGCTTCTGCAAAGAAGGCAACATGTGGAATGATAGTAATACGTTTTTAATCGTTCCGAGCGTTGCACGCGGTTAATTGGGTTTTTAATGTGTTTGTCAAGTGGCGTTTTGTAGTCCTCGGGACTGTTAAAATCGATCAACGACCCACACATCGTCATCTTCATAGCAGTCCCTAAGAATTCCTTATATGACGCAAAAAGATTAGCAAGACTGTTGAGAAGACAGTCCACGGTTTTGTGGAAAACAGTAAATTGCAATAATCATCAAAGGTCTTTATGATAACAAACGGAACTCGAATGCAGTGTATAATTTAAACAAAATAAATGACTTGTTCACTGAACTGTTGTAGTTGATACAAACTCGTTCGAAGTCCGCTGCCCTAAGTGTCCTCATGCATCCTGCATAGTTATAACTACACACGGAAATCACGACCATGTGACCACATGCCAAAACCTGAGTAAACACATTACAGACAGGTCAGGTCACAGAACTTGAGGTGGTTAACAGGGTGCGCCCATTTTCGTGAACTCGTGAACTTCGCGGATTTTACTGTGCTGCAACAATTAGAGATGACAAATCTTTACTTTATTCCATAGAAAAATCATCTATGGCCGTATGAATATGGTCAGGAGAAACGCTGACTAATGCCCCAACTTATCAAATTGATATGCAAGGTTACTGTCGCTGCTGGGGCTACCTTGGTTCTCTCAGACTTTGGTTACCTGGTCAACTCCTGGGGTCTACGGATAAAAAAGAGACAAACCAGTTTTACTAGGTATAACTGAAAAGAAGCTGGAAGGGACAGACATCGAAAATAAGAGGAAGAGTAAAATATACACTCCAGTTCCTAAGTTGATAAATTAACTCAAGATGACCAACATTAATCCAGCTCTAGATACAACTCGTTCGTCGTCTTGGCGAGCACCACTTCTGTTAGCAAACTATTCCAGTCGTCCACTACTTTACGAGAGAAGAAGTTAGCCCGAACTTTTCTTTTGTCACCTGGTTTTGCGAATTTCCGATCATGTCCCCAAAGCGTTGGTTTGCATTGCTGGTTAGCTGCTACTCACCAGTATCAGTCGAACCATTCAGCAATTTAAAGCTTTTAATCAATTCTTTTCGTTTGCCTCATCTCACTAGGTAAAATAAACCCAAACACTTAAGCCTGCTTTGGAAGTCCATATTCTCAAGTTTAACAAGCAACTTCACAAAGCGACGTTGTACTCTTTATAGCACTTTTGAATCCTAACAAGGCATGAACTCCAAGCTTGCACGCAGTATTCAAGATGGAATCGCACATACACCTTAAACAAAGGTACTAAGAACTCTGGTTCCCAAGAAGCCACAGTCTTCTTGGGCAGAAACAGAGTTCTGTTGACCGTTCTGGCTGCGTGTGTGGTTTGGATGGAAGGTTTGAATTCTACCCCCGTTGGTATCTCTCCTTTTCTCACCTCCGATGTTCGCTAAACCATAATCACATTTTTCAGCTCTATTGTGTCTAAGGGAGCTGCCACCTCCACCGCTAACGACTGTTTGGATGTGTTCACGTTTAATGGTTGTTCCCGCATTGCCGTCCACTGGTGGGTTCTTTTCAAACCCCCTTGCAGTCCCACTTCGTTTGGACAACCAATTAATTTACCGACATCTGCAACATTACACATAACAGAAGCAAGGTGCTAAGTCATTTATATGAATCAAGAACAATAAAGGCCCTAAAACAGACCCTTGGGGGTACTCCACTTATCACAACCACTGAACTTGATTGGGCACCTTCCATTCGAATGCAAAACTCTCGATCCTGGAAGTAAACCCTTATCTAATTCAAAATCCTTGGAGATAGGATGAATGCCACAAGCTTCTTTAGAAGCCTGCTGTCAACCGAGTCAAAGGCCTTTTATAAGCCCGAATGGCAGCCTTATTTCTATCTTTTTCACCTTGTGATTTCATCAAGAAAGAATAAAAGATTTGTCAGAAACTATCGTTTCTCCACAATTATCTGTGTGTAGTTGACAATGGTCCGTGCCTGCTGGTATGGTCGGCAATCTTTTCCCTACGTATCCTTTCCAGTAGTTTCAATGGAACAAGCATCGGACTAGCAGGTCGGGAAGTCGTGGGCTTCTCCTTGCTGCCTCCCTTATATATCGGAGGAACTGAATTCAACTTCCGACCTTGTGGTAATTAGCGCTTTCCAAAGAAGCACTAGGGGACCCCTTTGAACGTCAGCTGACGGCCTCAACAACGCCAGATCTATACCATTTAATCCCACCGTCATGTGGGTATCCAAATTGGCTAGCTCCTCTCTCGTTTCCTTCGCAGTAATACTCACATCTACCACTACAGGTAGATCGTATTAGTAGGCAGTTGCGGAGTGTTCCCATTATCACTGGTGTACACTTTTTCAAAGAAACAGATAACGATCCCAGCTTCTTCCTTTTTTGTCGTAACATTCACACTCTTTTGACTTTTAACACAGTCAACCAAAGCACGTACGAATGCCTTGGACTGAACGTAGTTATGGTATGCCTCAGAGTTTGTCTTTACCTATTTTTCGTATTTCGATCTACACTCCCTTTGAATGCAAGTGGCTGTTCTCTGGACCCTTCCGTACTCCAGGTAATGATGGTGCTTATCAGTAAGTTGGAATCACTTCCGGACGGCTCGCTTATTGGACTGTGCCTTACTTGCTCGTCTCCTCCACCATGGAGTATCCCTCGTCGTTGTACTCTACGCACCGAAGCGCATACATCAGCCAGCTACAGAAGATTACTTTTGATTAAGTTCCAGGGGCGTTCTACATCAATCATCGCTGCCTCATACCCCCGTTCACGAGTTCTACCCTATTTTTCAGATCACTTAACTTCATTCAGCAGTACAGTCTACGCCATTAATCCGGAGACCTAGGCCCACCCCCCGACGAGCGACAGTTACACAATCGCATGACCATCTCTGCTCAGAGGGGCCTCCTGTTTCAAATTAGTTACAACAATAAGACACCTGGTGGTAACTGAACCAAACAGCCCTATGTCTATCTGGTCCTTCACCTGGTTTGTTGTGTTTGCTTGGGGAAACGTAAGCAACTTACCCCCAAACGATTTTGTAGGTGCAAATTCTGAGTTTTAGTCGATCCGCGAGTCACTGAAATCATCAAGAGGATTTTGGCGTTCTGGGTTCGGCGAAGACTATCAAACTGACATCCTCCGCTGTAGTCAGTAGGCTGCAGTATATGCAGTGAAACCTTTCTCTTACGATTAAGCGATTGATACACTGGTTTAAGGCGGAGGCTCAAGATTCCCGGATCCAATCAGTTTTTCTTGCTCAGCGTCAAGCGGACTTCTGCTGAACCGAAAGGCAGTCATAGAAAACAGGGTGTACCAGCGCTCTTGGGGGTTATAGTGAATACCAGAAACTAAGTCAGATTGCTTGCATAATAAATGTTTTTCGAAAATGAGAGTCACGTGATGTTTTAAAATGATGGCTAGGAGCGCTGCTAACGACCTCAGAAGGAAGACAGTTCCTAAGGTTAATTACCTTATAAGAAAAGAACTGCTGCCTAAGGAAGGTCCGAGGACGAAGCTTGGGAAGCTTCCTGTTATATTTTCGTCGGCCGTCATCAGTCGCTATTATAAAGAACTGTTTAACGAGACCTACTCTGAACAGGAAGTGTGTGAGAATCAAATCACCGTGGAGCCGTTGCGACTCAAGTGGGTATAAATCAAGAATTTCAAGTCGGGACTCGTACACGACACCTCTTAGGCCCGTGACTAGTTTGGTAGCCGCGCGCTGGACACGCTCAACAGCGAATATGTCTTTCTTCAGGCCGGTATATGCGACCTGATTTCCATACTCGAGCAGCGGTCTTATATGTACCCCGTAAAGTGTTTAAAACGCTTTCTTGTGTATGCGGGGGAAAGTACGCTTAACCACTCTAACAGCGGCAAATCCTTTTTCCGCTGCCATCTCATGGTGATGAGTGAAATATAAGTTGGACGATAACCAGACGCTTAGATCTTTCTTAAGATCGATTTGCATGATATTTACTATGCCGAGTGCACTATGAATCACGAAGGCATCGCCAGAGTCTCCACCGAGTGACATATGTGCGCACTTACTATCATTTAGCGGAAGACTCCAGTCGTCTGACCAACGCTCAATTGCGTCAAGATCATTCTGCAGTGTACCGGGATCATTGGCGTTCCAGATTTTTAGGTCGTCGGCATATAGTGGGACGTTGCTGAAAATATTTTTCGTAAGGTCATTGATTTAGACCAGAAGTAACAGAGGACCTAACACTGAACCATGAGGAACTCCTGCAGAAATGAATTTGGGAGACGACAAGTTTGATCCGGTTTTACCCCTAAACGTCCTATTATCGAGAAAACAGGTAATCCAGCGAAGAAGCTCTCCCTGTATACCATAGACTTCCAGTTTGTGCTCCAGGGGGCCGTGTGGGACAGGGTGGAAAGTCTTGGCAGGTTCAAAGAAGATAGCATCTGAGATGAGGCCATTGTCCCTGGCCTCCGTCAGACTATCCATGAAAATAAACATAAACATAAACATATTATTAATTATTAATTGGGAAGGAAGCCACGCTGGATAAATGGAAAAAAACTGGTTGATAAGAAGTGATTAAGGATGGCACGCTTTAATAGGCGCTCCATTATCTTGCACGGGATACTGGTGAGGCTGATTGGCCGACAGCTAGCCGGAGAGTGCCGGTCGCCTGTTTTAAATATGGGCGTGATCGTCGCCTCCTTCCAAGCGCTAGGGGGGATTGCCAGTCCGGAGTATCGGTTTAAACAGTTAATAAAAGTGATGAATCTTATCAGGACCCTCTTTATGAAATGACCTTGGATAAAAGGTTTTCGACTTCTAGTACGGAGAATTCAGCGATAACCAGTGGTTTCTGGAAATTCTGCAGTAGAAGGATAGGGTGACAAACCGGCGGTGCGATGATGTAGACTATCGAATAGCACTGGTTGTTGTAGCCAGTAACAGATGTGATCAAAGATGAGGAGAGAGTGATCACTTTTTCCAGGTGGCGGCTTGATGATCACCCCGTCTACCAGGTGGTTTTCACTAGTGATAACTAGGTCGAGCAGAGAGAGAGTCTGACCAGAACGAAGCCGCGTTGGGGCGTTGACATATGTCCACGTACTCCGTCGTATCAGCATCGATAAGGGGGCCGAGAATCCGCTTCCACATTCTTGTTGGGAAACTAATGCCCAGTTTATTTTCGGTGCATTAGGGCCTCCCCTTGTAAGCAGATGAGTAAAGTTTTTAGGCTTAGGAAGTTGTCTAGGTTTGCAAGAATAGTGTCGTCATCAGAGACGTCAAATGAAGGAGGGCGATATATAAATCATACCGGGAGTGAGTCTCGGTCACGCAGAGCCAATCGAAGTCACAGAGCATCACATTTATCGGAGGAATGAAATCCGTCGATAACCGTGGGTGTTGGGAGACAATGCTAAAGGAAACCCTATTATAGACCGTACAATTTAAGCCCACGCCGGAACGCTGCATGCCTATAACGCAAGTTCTATTTCCGCCTATCAGGTATGGCGGCTTTTGCGGTATTTAGCGCTCTCACTAACCTAAAAGTTCACCATCAGAGATCCACTTATCGCATAAAGGACTCCCCGATATTTTCTTCCAGTTTTCCGTTTTCAGTTATCATTTTGTATGGCAAAAGACACTCGCCATACATCGAAAACCATGAACTGAATGGACATAAGTGGTTTGGACCTCCAAACTAGGACGTACGTCATCAACTGTAAAAATTACTGTAACTGGTGGAAAATTGTTTTGGGCGGTCATTTGAAATGGGATAAGAGGTTGATATTGTAACGGCGCAAGCCAAGAATCTAGTGAAGAATCGCTGGCTAACTATTCCTTTGTGTTTGTCGTTTCAGATGTGCAGACGACGGACGTTTATGAGCAAACAGGAACAAGACACGTACCGAAGAATTGCACTTATGAGGTCAGCAAGTTCCCCCAACCCCGTTTGTAATTGACTTATGTAAAAGACTGAATGGAGTGAAAGAGTTGTACCTTGTTTCTGTTTTGTACCAATAAATACACATGCTGTTCTCGCGGCTCGTTGTTCTTGTTGTCCCGGTGTTCTGTGGAGTGACTGGTTGCTGTGTGTTGGGATCACTCCGTGTATCCTACATTTACCGCACACTATCGTTTCCGTCTCAGCGCGCAAGTGACCGTATATGAACGTGCAGTACTCAAGTTGGGGTCGGACGCACAGCTTATAAAGGTGTAGTCGAGCTGCAGGAAGGAAGAATAAGTGTTTAATGTGTCCAATCGTTCATCTAGTTTTAGCTGCTAGATCAGATATATGTTCAGCAAAATTGAATGAGTTTAAGTGACGTTTACCCAGGTCGTAGACTGAGTTGGCAGTTGAAATACCATGACCATCCAGCTTAATAAAGTCCTCTGGTATGTGACAACCATGTGCGACGATGGTGGATTTATTGGCTGAGGATTTCATCAGCCAAGTTTGACACCAAGGCTCTAATGACATGAAGCCCTCCCGTACATTTCCAAAAGAAGAATTGAGATCGTCAGGAGTAAAAGCGTACACAAGTTCGATGTCATCAGCGAATAGGAATAGTTTGCCATGCTTGATATCTTCACATATATCGTTTATATACATAAGAAGGAGTAACGGTCCCAGGACGCTTCCTTGAATCACTCCACTGGTGACTGGTTTGGGCGTTGAGCTGTTATCTCCTAGTTTCACTGTTTGTGTGCGGTCTACAAGGTATGAAACAAACCAGCTGAGCAATGGGTCACGTATACCAAAAAGGGCCATTTTGACCAGAAGGCGCTTATGAGGCACACGATCAAAGACTTTTTGCATGTCCAAAAGTATCATAATAATTGCATTCCCTGAATCAGCAGATTTTGTAACATGATTAAATAATTTCAGCCGGCACGTCGTGCACGAACGTTTGCTGAGGAACCCATGTTGGGAGTGGTTTATAAGATTTTGTGATATTAAGACTTCAACCATGCGACATTTTATTATCCTTTCCAACACTCTAGAACAAATTAAAGTATGGTTAATGGGACGATAGTTGTTGATATCTTGTCGCAAGCCACCTTTGTAACGGGGCTGAATTATAGAATTTTTCCATTGGTGAGGGAAGGAGCCTAATGATAGGGAAAGTGTATAAATATTAAGCAAAAGAAGAGGAATGTCATCCCCTCCGTGTTTCAGAGGAACAGGGTGTACACGCGCTGGACCAGGAAGATGAGAAGGTTTGATAGTAGCTAACTGAGAGCGTATTCTCACTGCATCAACAGTAACGTGGCTCAGGAACGTGTTTGTTTATACAGGGAGAGGTGGAGGCAATAAATTTTCTTCAATGTTGAAGGAAGCAGCATAATATGAATTGAAGGCCTCGCAGATCATCTACAGTGGTTTTGTTCTGTAGTGTAACTATTGAGATAATAGGGTCCATTGTACAGTTTCTGCGTTTCAATAACTGCATCAACTCAGAACTTTTCTCTTTGTTGTTCAGCGCACGTTTTTTGCTCATTTTAGTGGAGCGTTTTAGTTCTATTTTCTATAGTGTCAAACATTTTATATATTAGAATAATAAGGGAGAAATCATGTGTTTTTCGGTGTCGTGATTTCAGACTTTTGAGCTTACATTGCTCTTTCGGAGTGAGGATCCTGCCTTTACCACACACATTATGGGGTTTTGATCTTTCCGGGGCTAAGATATTTATACATAGCCGGGAGTGTTCATAAAATACTCCGGTTGCAATACTAGGGTCAGAGGTCAGAAAGAATGTGTTCCACTCCAAGGACCTCAACGGAGTGGCGACCATGTTCCAGTCGATTAATTTTATTTGGCGATAACACTATGTTCGACATTTTTACAGCTTTTAGGTCAAATATGAAGTTGACCACGTTGTGAGCACCTCCTGGAAACCGTTCTAGGACGGATACTTCAGCAGAAGAGGTACCTGTTGTAAAAATGAGATTGAAAGTGTGATCTAGTCTGGTAGGCGCTAAAACGTGTTGGCGCCAACCATTTACTTGGGCACATGCGTGAAACTCTGTTTGATTTACAGAGGTTGTAAAAGAGGTCCAAGAAATATTAGGCATATGGAAATCTCCATCAACTATTTTGTACTATATAGGCAATTTTGATACATAATTCAGTCCATCAATACGGTTGTTATGTCTTCCTCAGTGGCGTTAGGTGGTCTGTAGACGCATCCTAAAAGTAGTTCACAGGATTCAGTTGACACTGATAGCCAAAATGAGTCATCAATTCTATCAAGACACGGCTCATCGAGTATGGTTGCAGAATACTGCCCCCTTAAATAAACTAAACATCCACCGCCACGGAACATATGATAACCTATAACATTTAGTTGTGTGTTTGAAGTCTGAGGGGTGCACCAAGCTTCAGTGACCAGAATAATGCAAGGACTATATAAGAAGATGAAAGATCTAAAAATATACAGCTTATTGACTAGTGAGCGTAGAGTCAAATGTGCATTTTCCTTATTCAACTTCATTTTTGGACCTTTAAAAATGTCCAAACCAGAAGGGCCTTTGTGATTCAGAGACTTTGTTGACGTTGCTTGGTCTGATGCGGCTATGGTGAGCGCATCGATGACTAGTGGAATGTCGCCTGCGTCTGAGTCCATGACAGAAAAGTTTGGAAGTGTTAGTAAGATGTGGTGGGGCAGTGGGGATATGGGAGGTGAATTGGGCAGGGGAGGTTTGAACGGTGTGTGACGCAATTAAAAGGATAAGGTTGAAGTGGATTGGTCATATCTACATGCACGTTGTCAGCGAAGGGATCGCGGGTTGCACTTAGGTGAGCATTAATACTATGGGGGCTGTTCGTATTAAAAGGGGCGTTGAGCATGGGATAAGAAACTCTGATGGAAATAGTGGGGTTCTGGTTGAGTCTTGCTTCAAAAGTTGTGTCACGTGGGAGGTTGCTATTGTTGGGAAGGGGCCGAATATTAGGGGTTGGCAACAGAAACATCCTTTTTTTCCTGGGTGTGGGTATGTGTTTACACGCTCATTGTTTCCCTTGTAATGTGAAGTAGGTAAGCACGAGGGACTCGTAGAATAGTGAATTGAGGAGGGTTTATTAAAGTCAGCGGTCCACTGGCTGCCGGTTGTTGGGTTCCTTTGGGATAAGTTTAAAGATGGAATGCCGGCGTGTGTCTGACTGGTAGATTGTCTGAGCCTTACTTTGTCTGATCTAGCTACCGCGTACACAGTTTGAGATCGAGACGCCCCATTTGGTTCAATATGGGCAAGTTTGTTTGCATGCTGTTGTTTGGAAGTTGACTGCTCGACAGTGGCCGCCATTTCGTAAGGCAGGTTGCTGGAACTGTCAATATCTACTGTTAATTTAATCAAGTCGGTGAGTATTTTGTTCTCCGTTGTGTCGTCAGTGTTTTCAAGAGGTACACTGGCATGCTCAATTGTGATACAACAGGACAAAGTTACACACTCAGCTGGGTCCGATTTATTACTCTTGGACATCGTCGCACCTTGTTTGAACGCGACCGGGGTCAAACACTTGGAGATAGCAGTGTTGCGTAATAAGCGGTTTTGACATTCCCTCTTAAGTGGTGTTCTATCCTGCATGCTTTTTATCAGTTCAAGGGAGGTTTTGGGCTTGATAAGGTCCTGACGTTGGATGAACTGTCTCGCAATTGGTTCTCTCTGGAATTTGAACAAAAGCGGGCAGCAGATCCTTTGAGTCTTCTAACGAAGACGAATGCATGTATATGATGTCGGGCCTATATTAGTTATCCTCGTGAGCAGCTTCTTAATGCCATCGAGATGAAGCTTATCTAGCACATTGAATACGATGGCATTATATGTACAACGCATCCGTTTTGTGATTTCTGTTGTAAGCGTGTTGAGAAGCATGCTTGCGCTTTCCATGTTATCCATCTTGGGACTTTCCGGCACTTTGAAAATGTAAGATAGGGAGATAAGATTCTCCTTTAGAGAATCGAATACAGCATAACTTGGTTTTAGTTGGGCAACTTCCAGTTTAGATACCTTACCAAATAACTCCGCCAATACATTGTCTAGGGGGACAGAACAGTTCTTAGTTAAAGGGGTACTGGCGGGAGCCACTAGTTTATCTTCACCCCCTTTAAAAGCAGCATCTTTGGAAGGGCCTTTTTAAGTTTTGGGCCTGAAGCATTTGCCCTTAAGTCGTTCAATATCTACTTTAGAGCTAGAACAAGTGGTTTTGACACCAGTCGACCTTGTTTGACCACCGGTTTTGGTCACCATAATTTGTTATATAAGAATGTTTTTTAGACAGGCGGGGACGTAGATAAAATTTAAGCAGACTGTACGGTATAAAAGTTGTCAAAAATAACAATTGTATGAGAAACTTCAAATTAAAGATCCACGCAGTAATTAGTTGACCTTTTCGAATCGCGCGCGTGCTGATATACAGACTGAAAGTACGGAAATCCCTGACGTTCTCACAGAATAGCTGACTGCCTTCACATTGGGCAAGACCTGTTCACCACCACTCTCTTGTTCATAACGTTGAGCTACCGGAAGTAACATACTCCATTCCCTACCATCTTTTCTGTCTACACTATAGCAACACTACTCCGACGAGCATAATCAGGTGGCTTTTCTTCTTTCGTCTAAGCTGCCCCACTAACTGTTATGGCGGCAAATTCAATTGTGATAGCCTAAGGCTCCCCACACTCGTTCTCAACACTACGTACATTCGTATACTTCGCCCTCATACCACTTCCGATAACTCAGAATACTTCCATTTTATATATGCCTATGAGGAAAAGCTCGGGCTCTAGCTTGTTTTTAGGTCAAATGCGGCTTTTTCTCTTGGTAAGGCCCCCTCGCTGATTCAGGCTGTAAAGTAGTACTTTTCATGAAGGCTACAAACATGGTTATAAAAACATGAAACTGCTGTGCCGATGCCTCTTGTAGTTGTATTAAGCTGCTTGTGTATGTTCAACTGACTTATAGCCACTGAATTTACTTTTACTCTAGACGTTTCACTTAAGTTTCACTTTGACCAAACATTAACCGTTGATATCTAATTGCCTCGCCAAGTCACAGAATCGTCTGAAAATAATCCATAATTATCTTTTGGGTAGGATTTTGGTTGACCTCAGCGACAGCCAAGAGTCTAGTCCTTTACCATGGATCCACAAATTCCGCCAGCATTGGTCTAGGCATGGCGTGCATTGAGGCAATGCACCACGGCAGCTCCTAAGTGGAAAACCCTCTTGACAACCACATTGCCTGCAGTGTTGGCTGCTCTGACCAAGTTCATCAAATGATAACGCACTGCTTGCCTTCTTCAAGATTCTTCTCTAAGGACATCCTGAGGTGTCCATCAAATCACTGAATTCGTGCTTTTATTTTTAGCAACCTCACTGGTTTACCGGTGTCTTGTGGGGCAGAAAGTGTAGTACATGTTCAGTTGGTTCAGTGAGCTGTTTACGGAAGTAGAAGATGATATTTTCCAGTGTTCTGTATCTCATGACAATGTGTCACAGACCTGGGACGATAAACCCGAAATCCAAAATCAGGTACAGCATCTGAACTACGAAAGAAAAACTCGATTTAAGCAAACTTTAAAACAAGACAGAGAATCTACACTCATTACTCCGCGATAAAGCGTCCCAAACTTTATGAACGCTTAACAAGCTACGTGACATTCTAAGCGACCATTTTGGAGATCCTGTTTGGTGGCATGCCCCTTCAAAGCGACGCAGGTGGAGGTGCTAAATAGTGGTCTACACGGAATGTTCCGGGTCTTGATGATTAGAAAAGTGAACGGCAAATCTCCTATTGGTCTTCGGAATTCGGGCGAGTAAACACTGGCCTGATTAGGCTCATCTTCCTAGAACTTCATGCGCCTTCCCAGGAAGGTCTTCGTCAAATTTTGTTGTACAGCCTCAGAGGGGATATTATTTTTCAAGAGATGAGGGGGTGAAATCATCGTGCCAGTCCTAAAGTGAGATCGAACAGAGCTGTTGCAGATAAGTTTGAAGCGCGATCGTGTGAAATTTGCTTAGGAGCGGCATCAGGAATGTCGAGATCCTACTAGATATCTTGGTGTTTGCCTCTATGTTCAGTGAGGTGGAGGGGGTAGTGGATAAAAGTGTCCCGGAGTGTCAGTGAGTATCGACTGTAAAGGATTATCATTGATACGGTAGGTGGTGTTGAAGGTGTGTTGAATATGCATTAGCTTTTACTTCTCGATGTTGAACTCTGAATGGTTGTTCTGAGGTCAGGGGAACAGGATGTGGGAATCACTTCGCAGTAGAGCAGAGCCTCTGAGAGTTTTAGTTTTGCGCTAAAGTTGGACGTCATCTGCGAATAAAAACAGGGCAGGTGAGAGTGAGCATGTTTAATGATGTATGTGGATTTAAACGAGAATAAGTCTGGGAACCGGGCCTTGGGAAAATCCAGTTCTACTACAGTGTAAGTTACAAAAGCAGGAGGTAACTCAAACTCGGTAGCCTGAAATGATGAATTGCCGTGGCTTTCACTGCTGAGTAATTTGTCCAATAACATGATGCAGTTCACCGATTATCAACGATAACGAAGAATGACTAGCGCTTTACTATAAGACTCACGTAGTGTAGAGCGTTACGGTACCCAATCCCCCCAGAAGAACACAAACCTTGACCTTCGGTCGAGAATGTATTTGCTCTCATACCAAAGGCAACAAAGTAAAATCAGCCTCTGCGTATATCTAGTCTTCCGACAGCCTTGGGGTGTCTCACCGGAATTAATGCATTAAAAGTGGGATGAGTCAATTGCAGACTGAGGAGAAACGTGCGCCAAAACATAAAATTTAACGTAACAATTTATTTTGCAGAGATATCTTGAAAAATGGATCGTTTTTGTGCAAACGGACTTTTTCCAACAGTATCACTTCGGCGAAATCCATTTACTCATCATCCACTGACCAGCTGTTGACTTTCAGTCATCATTGCGGAACAGGAGGTTGGTTACATGTACGTGCACTCTGTAGATGCATTGAAAGGGCGTCAGAAGGGGAGGTTTCATCAGGCAGGTAGTTGGACAATACATTGTGCACAAGCGCTTCCAGCTCTTTCACATACGCTGACAAAACAACCATCGGTCTAAAATTGGCGTGAAGATTACCTCGACCACTATTGAATGCAGCAGTTAAGTTAGCCACTTTCCAACCCATTTGAAGGAATCCTGCTCAAGCGATGTAATGAGAGGCATGTTTGGAGGGCTAGCACACTGTTCGATGACTTCAACCAAAACACGAGTACAAAGTCCACTTGGTCAGAAGGAGCTATCTCTCAGGTTGCGCAGCTTAGATAATATAGTCATTGGAGACGTGTCTACTTTCAATGTAGACGACATTCAGTTCTACAAAAGATAATGAGAAAATGCTATCGTAGTGGTCAGCTAACATGTTAGCGGATTCAGCATCGTTACTGGCAGGTTTCTTTTTAGGGGCCCGTCAGCTGGGTAACCTCCGTTTCTTCTTTGTGGGTGGAGGACGCGAATCAGAACAGACGTTTATGACCGGAGACAAATTGGTTTGTGAAAGGCTGCTGTTGATGAAAGCGGTATTCTCGAGTGAGTGCTCCGCACAGATTTTGAGCGCAAGCATTGGACTTCCGACCGAATTAAATCTAGGACATCTGCAGAGTCAACATGGCCTCCTGTTCACTGCAGATCAGTTTGATTGTACAGCGGCTAACTTGACAACTAGCCTCCTGTATTCTGGGCATGGACATTCGTGTGCCAGCCTCAACAACCATGTTGGAGCATCAAGAAGCTTGATACACAGATTGCCAAAAAAACAGGATGGGTCATGGACCTTGCAAGCCAGAGACAACAGATGAAATGTAAGACATGCAACGCTTGTTTGCCTGAAAGTTCTGTGGTAGGTGCTAGTTGAGAGCGCGAGTTAGGGTAATGGTAACTTTGTCGCTTGATCTTACAGGTCTGCTACTTTTCGGTTATCGACTATCATGTTCTCATTGGTTGAGACGCATTCCAGCCGCGACTGGGTTTTGCGAGTCGGACACTGCATGTAGTCAAATAGATGTTTGTTAAGGCCCAAGGAAATCATTGATTTAAGGAATTCAGTCCTTCAGGAGCTCACGTGCAAACTAGTAAGAAAACTGATTCCACGCAAATTATGTCGTAAATCACAGAAATTTGGGGATATCATAGTGGTATAGTTCTTCCTAACCCCAATATGATTTATTCACCTCGAAGAAGGTCGGAACAGATAAAGTACACCAACTTGCCAGTTTTTCGAGTTGGTCATCCTTACAGAGAACCAAATGAAGCCTGGTGTCGTGGATAGTACAAGATCTGTAAGCTAGAGTGTTTTAAGAAAAGTATGAGCGTAAAGAGTTGAACCAGCACCACTGGATGAAATGTTCCAAGTCTCCAGCTCGTAGTCTAAATGAGATGCAGAGAACCAGGTTACAGAAATAGCAACGGGGGATAACTCTAAGGAGTAACGGAGTTCTTTTAGTTTGTTCAGATTACTAGGTAAACTGAAGTGCAGCCACGTACTCCTCAATTATTACAGTACAATGGGATCCGCATAGCACGAAACAGCAACAAATCGGACACTTTCTGGCAATCACCTGATGGATTGGTACCACAAATGGTCTGATCGAAAAGAATGACTTACCTTTTCATTTATACTTTATGTGGTCCCCAAGAGCATAGTTACAATTTGGCCTCAGTAACCGTCATTTGTGTCAGCGGTAGCCCACTGGAAACCAAAATGAACAAACTGTTCGAATCCAAACGACTCGGGCCTTCAGCCTCAAACCCGAATACTAGTCACGGTTCATGCGTCTAAGTAGGATGAGCGGCCGTTCAACGTCCACTCAGAATCTGAAGCTGCCGGAGAATCTGAAACTACGGAAAGACACAAGCGTATACTGAAACAACTGGAGTCGCAGCATCCTCACAAGTACTAGACCTTTTGTTCCGCAAGCAGTCAGTGAAATCAGTTAGACTCAGCTACTGAAATCTTGTATACCAATCACCTCGAATTTTGACTCAAAGTTACTTACCGTTATTGTCCGCCCGTGCATTTGCTCCTCCCGTGTCACGTGCATCAAAAACTGCATACAGTTACCGCTATTCGTTATTGTATAGCACATTAATTTATTACATATATCATCCTTATTTTATATTATTCGAATTTCGACATATTGAGAACTAGTTGCTAGCTTTTATCCTTTATTTATACTGACGGTGACACGTCAGATCACCCATTGCTCGAACGGAGAAACATGATACCGTCAGCATTGGCCGTGTAAAAGTGGCGAATGCGGACAGTGACTTCTACAATCACGAAATAAATTAACACGTCAGCTTACAACAAATCCTTCTCTCCCTACCACTCAGGTAGTTCCCACAATTTCAGTGAGCACATCTCCTATCATCCAGTTACCACTTACGGACACCAACACATCCCCGCTACATTTAACCACTCACACAGGTAGACTGATTAGTTTGCCTACTCGTTTCCGTCAAATTGCTTCAGTGTTGTTAATTTTGCCTCCTATCCGAGCCTCAACGCTTACTTTGGACGCTCCGGCGGGAAAGTATTGTAGAGTTTTCATTATTTTGTATTTCATTTTGCTAACGTTGCGTAACTGCTGCATCAGACCGCATTGTACATTTTGTTTGACTTGAGTAAAAACAACAACACAATACAGTTCCGAATAAACTCTGCTATGCGTGGTGGCTAGTTCTTCCTACGACGCCAGTGGCTGCCATCCAGTTTATAACAACCTATTTGTTGGATTAACTTTCAGCTCTGTTACTTCGCATCCTCAGCTACGCTTGCAACAATCGGAATACTTTTCAGCCTCACTGAACGCCTTACGAACATTGTCAATCTCTGATTAGTCCAGTCCCTGACTTCACTCGTTATTTTTGTATCGACAGTTGTTGTAATACATACATCTGTTCCACTACAGGCCTCACCCCTTCAAACAGTTCTGAAAAATTGACAGGCGACCGGCGCCCGTGTTGTTATTACCGTACCTTAAACAACGTCACCGTGCCAGATCGATACTTTATCCCTCACATCCACGACTTCTCATTTGGTTTGAACAGGAAGACTATCTTCTTCAAGGTGGGCTAGATTCGAGTTTACCGTCAAATCCCCGTGGCCTCGGAGGATGTCTGGAAACCACAATCACCACTCCCTTTGAACTCCATGAATTCGTCTGCATGCCGTTTGACTAACGAAACGCCGCACGGGCTTTTCAATGGTTCATGGACCAAGTGCTTCGTGGTCTCGACTTCATGTACGTTTACACTGACGGCGTCTTAGTCGCGAACGAAGACACTCGACAGTAGGACTCACACCTTACAAAGCCGTTCGAATGGTTTACCCAATACGGTGTGATGTTGAGACCTATGGAATGCATTTTTGGAGTTACCTCCATAGACTTTCTTGGAGAAAGAATCGACAATAACGGTATCCGACCTTTGTCAATAAAAATAAGTGCTGCTAAAGCTTAACCCCAGCCACAGTCCCTAAAAGTCTCTGACGCTTCCTAGACATTTTCAATTATTATTTTCGCTTCATTCCACGGTGTTTGGGGCTGTTAAACCTCTCACAGACATTTTGAAAGGTAATCCCAAGCACCTCGTTCTGTCTCCTGGGGCTGTTACTACGTTCGTTGCAGCCGACGGAACCCTGTCTCAAGCTACCACATTAATGCATTTGAAGGTAGATGAACTCTCGACGCCAATCTTGAGGACTGAAGCATCTCGGTAGGCTATTGGCGCTGTTTAACAACAGAACATGAATAGTAAACTCCAGCCATTGTCCTTTATCTCCCCAGAGCTCCAACCAGCACAAAAGCCTCATAGTACCTTTGGTCGGGAGTTAATGGCCATTCACGTTGCCATTAAACTTTTTCGACATCTTCTGGAGGGTCGTAACTTCCTTGTTTTTATATATCACAAACCACTTTTGTTCGCCCTCCGTTACCCTCCACATCAGAACTCTCCTAGAGAAACAAGACACTTGGATTTTATCTCCCAGTACACCAATGACATCAGTTTTGTAGACGGTTCCAGTAGTTTCGTCGCCGACGCCTTGTCTTGCCCA
>JTDE01003035.1:44644-57124 GCA_014338405.1 Paragonimus skrjabini miyazakii | reverse complement strand
GTGTACCAAAACTGGTACGTTTTTTGAAAGAAAATCCCAACCTTCTTCCGACCCCCAACCTGGAGGACCAGGAGACTGGTTTGTCAGATCTCTGCCTATTGGCCTGCCTGGCATGAGTGACTCTATCGATGTGGTGGCCACACCGTCCAGTTTAGCCCAATAGGTCATCGAGATGCGCAAGCCGTCACACCGCGTCAAGGTCCAGTCTCGTTGTGACGGGGCCGAATATATAGGGCGAAAGTGTGGGCTGTGTTACTTTACGACAGCGAAACTTGACCGCTGAAGGTAGAAGACGTGAGCGTGATGTGTGCGTTCGGTCGCTCGCGTTGGGTGACATCAGCGAGTGAGTAACGAAGAGGTTATGAAGCGGGTATTTGGTAGATTGTCAAACAAGTTCTTTTGTTCAGTCTTTACATTTTCACAGACTTAGGTGACTGGGCCACACACTAAGGATGCTAGCTAATCGCCTGCTACACCGACGGTGCGGCCGACTGACGCAATGTGGACAGAAGATAACCTGATGTAGAGAAGTGAAATCGTTCACGGAGAGATTGGTCACTGCAAAGTGTTGCTTCAAGACTGGGGCACTTCAACTCCTACTTTTTTCATTGCAGGTAACCCGCTTGAGACTGTGGACTGTTTCACATACATGGGTAGCACTATCTCGTCAGCCTGTAATATTGCTGACGAGATATCAGCAAGGATAGCAAAGACACGAATTGCCTTTGCCAAACTGCGTCATCTCTGGTGTCGAAAAGACATCCGGTTGTCACTGAAAGGAAGAGTATGTAATGCTCATGTGCGTCCCATTTTGCTTTATGGTTCGGAAACGTGGCCTGTTCACAAAGAAGACATCAACAGGCTTGCTGTGTTTGACCATCGTTGTCTCCGTTAATTGGCCCATATTAAGTGGACTGATCGCGTGAGCAATGTGGCAGTTCGCCGACGCGTATCCCGGAACGGATCAATTGGTCAATTAATCACCGTAAACAGCTTGCGATGGTTAGGTCACGTACTCCGTATGTCATCTGGTCGTTTACCGTACCGGGCATTATATGCTGAGGCCACCAACAGTTGGGTCAAACCACGTGGTGGTCAAGCAATAACGTGGTCACAAAATATGAAGACCTTGACCGCTCCATTGAGCAAAGTGGGTAGGTGTCGCCTGCCTGGCTGGGGTCCTCGTGATCACTCAAACCGCTGGTTAGAGACGCTATCCGAGATGGAGATGTGTTGCAGTCAGTGGCGTACCCTGTATCCATACCATTTCCGCTTCTTCCTCTTAGTCTTCTCTCAATAATTTTCAACCTTCTTAGTAACGTTTTCTTCCAGGATATTCCACGTCACTGTTGAGGTGAACGGCGGCTCGAGCCACAGTACCTTTTGGTCAGGGTTATGGCTGTTATGATGATGATGATGACGTTAGGTGAGGTAGTGGCTAATCGAACTCGCTGGCATGAATGTTGCTGTTTGTCCGAGTTGTCCGTGAAGTGAGTGCATTTAAATGATGCGGGACAGTGAACATCATATGGAAGCTGTCTTGCTGATTAGGCTTTACTTTTATTTACAGCTCAGTTGTTTGTTTGCAAGGTACTTTGATGTTTGAATATAGACGTAGTTATTTTTTAAGTAGTTGGGTCCCTTCCCGTCCCCTGTTTCTTCTCCTCCCTCCCTACACGAAGTTTTTTTCTTCGTGGTTGTGTGACGGTTAAGCATCAGTGTGATCGACTGATGTATTGCTGTCTATGATGACGATTATTATTTGTTCCACACGGTCTTTGCACTTGTTGCTCTTGCAAGATTGGCGGGACTATCTCACCTTTGGTGGTGAGCCATTGAGAATAATTAGTTTATGTACCTTTGGAGGTGGCAGAGTGCCTGATGAGATCACAAATCTCATTGCCGCGGTTCGGGTGGCGTTCGCTAACCTACGCTGTCTGTGATGCCGGCATGATCTGTCTTCTTGTGGAAAGTGGAGTCTATAACGCCGCTATACGGACGGTCGCATTTTACGGACGCGATACCTGGTCCATTCATGCAAAGGATTTTCACAGGGTATCCCATTTCGACCATCTTCATTTCCGAAGCATTAGCGGAGTGCAGTGGGAATGCCACATCAGCAGTGACGAAGTTCACCGACGTGTTTTCGGGACGGATAGACTATCGACCCCTGAGTGTACTGTTGTCATCTCACAAGCCTCATTGGTTTAGTCACATTTGACGAATGCCAACTCAACGCCTGCCACAGCGTACCCTTGGTTGTGAATGGTGGGTTAGGCTGAAAGCGATAGTCTATTGACCAGCGTGACTTGGGTTCGGGGTCTAAAGGCACTCACACTGAAGCTTGCTTTAATATGGATTTCCTGGCTTTCTGATTGAGGACGGTGTCTGATGTAAAGAAGAACAAGAGAGTGGCACTCCTGTTGTGAGCCTGTGTGCATCAGTGTAATTCCTTTTCCCTTCTGTCATATCTTTTTACTTCCTCACTTTACACAGTGCCCTTTTTCTTATATGGTGTCACGTATGCCACTTCATGAGATCATTAAGCGTTAAGAATATAAATATATCTTTTCCGTTTCAGCATCTCTCTCAAGATGGTTGGAAGTTTCTCTTATCGAAAGCCTTTCCGCTTCTCTTGTTAATGATAAGACTGTTAGGGAAGTGGTTTGAAACCATCTAGAGAATCGTTTGGTGAATAACTATTAGAGGACAATGTGACGGACTACAGGGAAGACGATGATTGAGCCACCCTGTTGTCTTTAAAACTGACGCTCAAACCTTGAGCTTCGATTGTTATGTAAATATCAAAAGGTCCCGCATCCTCGCCTTGTGTTGCAGGCAAAGGTTCCTGAGTAGACACTACGGGGGTGAAAATTGCGGCGGTAGCTTTCTTCTGTAGAACAATCAGGAGAAATGCCTTTCTTCAGGGCCTACGTTTTTTCTAAGCTTTGTCGTGAACCAAATTTAGCGAGTAAAGCTGCCGAAAGGTCGAGTGACATTGTACCGCTTGTGGCGTGCAGTTTATTCGCGAATACAAGACTACTGGGATCGGCAGAGAAAGCAGCTGCCAAAACCGATTTGGTTCATTTAGCGATGTTGTGACAAATCGGCCTTCTACATCTCCGTTTCTTCATTGCAACTAAGACAATCGAGAGGACCACTGTCTTTTTGATAACTGCCACATCGGAATAAGCAAGGGCGATATATTCATTTTCGAACTGTAATTCTGATATAAATTCAGACAGCAGCCGTCTTCTTGGGAAGCATGAAGAGAGGTGCCACCGTCGGCTCACTCTACCCTCCGTATCCGTGGCAGTTAAGCATCAGTGTGAACCACTGATGTATTGCTGTCTATGATGATGATGATCATGATCCTCCAGCCCTCACACAAAGAACTCTATAGGCGAGCGGCATTCCTCACCAAAAACGTGTGGCTGCTAACTTTGACGAAGTCAGCCTACTTCCACAGGCTACACCGTTCCTCACAGACATCTTTCTATCCTTATGTGAACTTGATTATCTTACATGTTCATGTTTGAGAGTGTATTTGTATTGAAGCAAAAAATCGAACAGCCCAGTTATCGATGTTTCTTGTGTAAGCCCCTAGTGGTTGGAATGAGAAAGGCTGGACCGCATGACTTGGAAACATCCCTTCCCCGCAATGACGGAGAGGAATATCCAGAAGATGAATCTGCATTGTTCGTAGAAGACACTTCAAATGCTTCACATGGATGGCAGCGTTCCACAGCGTATACTTGATGGGAGGTACTCGGACAAGCCAGTGAAGTGGTCCCTTCACACTGCCCGCCTTCAACCAACAAGCACGTTGATGACTCTCTATTGAAAGCACTGTGCGCAGCATGCATGAAAGAATCCCTTCAGAACACCTATTGGCTGTCGGAGAATCACACTGTCACAACAAGAGACTGTCCAACTCCCGTTGATTGTATCCATCCCGCGTCCGAAATCTTCAAAGTTTTGGATAAGATTGAGAACGTGTAAGCCAATTGAACTAAAGCTCACCTTGTAAAATGCCTTCCACCTTGTGTACGCAACCAACGTGATATGTTAGTAGGAGACAACTGTATAGAGCTAATAAGATCTGATAACATTTCTTTCCAAGTCCACTTATCTAAGTGCGGGAGCAATCCGAAACATACAGTTTTTCATACATGTATCGGGGACAAGCGATGCATCATAGTTACATATCCTTGGTATGAAGGCAGCGCAGAGGTTAAGCACTATACACAGATCTACTCAAGTTTAACAAGCGTGGACCATTGTTTTCAGTATATCCTCGTCACACTGTTAGTAAAATATATATATATGAACAAAATAACTTTGAAAAACAACCGTGCCAATGGTGTGTCGGTGAGTACTTCTGCTTGATAGACAATGTCTGGCGCTATTCTTGGTAACTTGAGTGATTAGCTAGCGGCCATGACACCTGCAGTATTTGAACGAATCGCTTTTGTGTGCACACTGTGTTCCCTTATCAAATGGTAAGAAGTCGAAATGAAATTATGGTCGCTTATAACTAAGTAGCCGAATATCTTCTTGCAACTCCCAACTATTTTTTATCTTTGGCTGATACAATTAGATGGAATTAAGTAACAACTAGGAAGCCACTGATTGATATTGAAACATCCTACCGGCTGCACTGGTCTGTATTATCTTCTCGCTATACAGAAAATACATACAATATTGATCAAGTAACATAGATCGTCCAACTGTAGTGGTTCCCAGCCATTGATTCGAGGGCGTATCACTCAGCCTATCTAGATTTGTGTAGCCTGACGATATTCGACACGCGTGTGACCCAGTACATGTCTTCTAATAGAGTAATGGTTAAAAACCACTTAACTGGGGAAGGCGAAACCTCTGGACATTGTCCATTGTTTGCTGATGTGGAAAAAATGGTTCTGATAATGAGTTTACAAGTTTTTTTTACTCGTCATCGTTACTATGTATCTAAAGTACTCATTTATGGAAACAGCCACTCCTATGCAAATGTACCTAAAACATAAATCGCGTTTCTCTTGTACTACAGAAACCAACGTCAAACGTTGTGTATAACGTTGCATAACGTCAACGTTGTGTATAATTTCGTTTTAAATGTATTGTTACTGTTTACATTGTTTTTTTTTCAGCGTCGCAGATTCGTCCTTGCATCATTAGACTTACGACACCCACATTCGATTCGCACTGATCGCTGCACCACCGAACAGTCGTTTTATCAGATCCGTACTAATGAATCAGGCAACTGTTCAGTCACAAGCATGTCGAACGCCGGAAGAAAGGCTTGGTGCATTAATGGATTTCGCGAATAAAATCGATTTTGTTCATGGGCTAGACATTCAGCAATATTTTCGGTTTATGCGAGCCATGGTTAGCATGGTCGATACCTACGTCATAACCAACCAAAAAGAATCCGCCTACGTTTTGGCTTCAAAGTTCGCTATTCTGTATCTGCAACATTTGCCAAAACATCGCGAATACTCTTCAATAAATCCAGCAGAGAAGACGGCGTGGAACACCCGGTGTAAAACTTTGCTCAATAAAGCCGAACAACTGAAATCGGAACTATATTCGCTTTATGAGATAGAGCACAAACAGTTCCTCGAAGCCGAAAAGGCTCGCGAGGTTGAAGAAGCGAACAGAGCTGCTGAGGAAAAGACTCGCCAGAGTGAAGCAGCTGCAAAGGCGCGAAGTCAACAGGAGAAACGCGCCAGTGTTCTTGGAACTCTTGTGCCCAAATCGTGCAGCATGAAATCCTTGGACGGAGGCAGTCCCAAGCGTCTTTCATCTCCAATCTCGCCCGGGTATCCCACACTGGAACAACCACCAGGTGAAACGGTAACGAGTCTGGCACTGATTCCCCCACCTATTGATCGCAGTGTAAAACCGGCGATGACAAAAACAAACAAATATGGTTGGTCCACTGTAAGAATTTCACCATTACTGACCCAACGTTTCCTTCAGCTTGCCGAAAGAAACACAAGTGATAATAGAGAGACATGTGGAATTCTGTGTGGCCGTGTCGCCGGCAACGAGTTTCAGATCACCGATTTAGTGCTACCCAAACAAAGCGGTACATCAGACTCATGTGCCACGCATAAGGAAGAGGAATTATTCGAATACACAGAGAAACATAGTCTTCTGGTTTTGGGCTGGATACACACCCATCCTAGCCAGACTGCGTTCTTATCATCGGTAGACCAGCATACGCAGCTATCTTATCAAATCATGCTGCCTGAGGCAATCGCAATTGTGTGTGCGCCAAAATTTAACGAAATCAAGACGTTCTCCCTTACACCGGCTTATGGAATCCCATTGATCCGTCAATGTAAACAACTCGGTTTTCACCCGCACACACAGACTGAACCAATCTACGAACCCAGTGAGCACGTTGTGAATGATGAAAGACTTGTTTTCAGCGTGCTTGATTTGCGCTGAAGTTGACTTTTTCAACGGGTCTTTTGTCCACTGCCATCGTCTTCGCTAGTGAGATTTCGTCCCTATTTAGCCATGGCTGTATAAAGTGGTAACCAAACTAACACCAACCGAAGTGAGCAATATTTCATGTGAGAACGGACTTTCTCGCACCACACTTCATAATCACCGAAGAAACCATGATGGTAATGTAATGTGATAATTGTGCTATTACCATCATGTCCCGTCATACTAAGTTTGCTACCGTTTGGTTCTAATAAGGAACAATACTTTCCGTTTTTATATACAGTATGTTTCGTTGCAGAAAAATCGCTAATATTGTAACAACTAAATGTAAATGGTACTAGATAAATTCCAATTGCTCTCTTCGAGGCGTTTTCTGTCATGCAGCATACCGGGTCAGACATGGGTTGACTGCTGATGGGCGGCTCACATCCAGGCAACCAGGGCTGAAACTCCTCTTGGCACAACCAGTGTTGTTTTTACTGGATTAAATCGTGCTCACACTTAGATGCAATGTCACCAAGTACGTAGGGTCGATCAGATTGAGCTGGTACCCTTCAACTTAGCAAAGCTGTTCCCCATTAACCGCGAATTTTCATGTTGTGAACTTATTTCATAGGGTAACTGCGGCTTCTTGCTCCAGTAGTGTCATCGCGCTGAGCGAACATCATGCAATGTTCTTCATCCTTAAAAACCGAGGATAACTACGAGTGTGTGTATCGTTTTGCGATAAAATTCTATTGTATTTTCTTATATGACAAGTATTCTATCCTAGCACCTAATACATATCCCGACTCGAACCATACCTGCTTGTGAGACCGTCTAGGCTGTCGATCTCCACAACGATGATGGAAATGTTTAAAGAAATTGCGGAATGAAGATATCAGAAATAGACAGATTCAAACGGGGAAACACCTGATTCCCGACGCGAATTGGAAGCAGTCAGAAGATGGAATCATCAAGCAACAATAGCCGAGAATCTCTGTAAGACTGGCAAGGCGGGATGGGCAACATAACAGCAAACCGTACAGGGTGGGGGACACGTGCGCCCCGTTATAAGATCCATGAAAGTTTAAGACACGACTAATTGTTTGTGCACTCAGAATTCGCTTGGGATAGCTAGTGACAACCGCCAATCGACGAAGTACAGATTTGTTTGACATGTACATTGGTCAAAAATCGACCAGGGCCGTGCACTTTATTGACCGCGTCACTTCCATGTAGCGTGACGGCGACATCTTCAACCTAGCAAAGCATCATCTACAAACAGTTGCAATGTCAATGAGCAAATACAGTTTTTTAACAGACAGTAGAACAAAAGGGACTGCTACATACTAGCTAACAGATTCAGCACAATTACCGATGTACACAAGGCTTTCTCGTGTCATCAGAGAAATAACGAAACTGTCTACGGTATTCATACCGGTACACACCTCCTATCTGACAGAAGACTGATCGATCACCGCTGTGCAGGCGATAGGGCGCTACAGTCTGACAAGTTGCGCACAACACATAGCATTGTACAGTATTTCACGTACTTCAGAGTGTGTTTTGCACCCCCAAAGATGACGAGTGTAGATCGGTTCAAATGACATTTAAAAAAACTGCATCGGCAACAGCAGAGGTACGGAAAATTAAGGTCCCGTATTTTCAAAGCTACGGGGCCTTCATCCACTCATTTCTTGCGACAAAGCGACGTCTCTGAAGCCCCACGGATCTCGTACATGAGGCGATCGTAAAGGCGGTCCAGAAATGTAGCTGCTCAGGATCAGAGACGTAGTCTTCACCTATGAGATCGCTAATATCCGCGACCAATCACATAAACCATGTGACAAGTAGTAATGAAATTAAGAAGCGGATATTTTGCAAGGGCTCAGGTTGACTAATTTGTCTAGCTCTTGAAGATGCACAGACTGAAGGGACTGAGTCAGGAAAAACTGGGGAGATGATAACTAGTCGGGCTCAGTGGCGTCAACGTTGCCGTTTTTTATCGGGTTGTCTGTGAAGCATGAATAGCAAGGAAACTGTTATTTCCTGCTCTCATTTGCAAGGTGTACGCGCATTGGTATTAAATAATTTTAGACGGAGAGTTGTGGTAGGATTTGAGCTTCATTCTTTCGCTGCTGAACTAGCATATGTGCTTACCGTACGATAGTTAAGCATCGGCACCAACCACAAATGCATTGCTGTTAACGATGGCGGTTTGGTTGTACAACAGAGTGGATTGCTTACAAGCTTTGTCTTTATTAAATAACCAAACAGATTTCCATCGAGACAGATGGCAAGGTTTGGTGAGAAAAACACTCATTTTTATTGATAACCCAGGCCCTAAGAGCATAACACATCCAGTAGAGGCCAGTACGTGAGTTCAGTCTGTTGCACATCTTCAGCAGGACCATTACGTTTGCCATTGTGAGTAGCTCCGTGCTAGAATTATCGTATTTTGCTAGCACACTTGGGATACGGTTCACGGCAACGGGAAGATGAACTAGCCATCTTTGGTAAGCATTAAAAACGTTCAATCCGTTCCTAGAATGGACAGTTGTAACAGCTCTACAAATATGAGACCCCACGGAATGGTTCAAACAGCAACATTTCTACTGAACACCCATCAAGGTTGTTTGGACCAATGATAAGGCACCACTGTTGGTTAAAATGAGCTTGTGTAAGCATTACGAAAACCTCGCTTTCAAACGCCGAGAAATAGATACTAACTCCCATCTAATCAAGGTACGCTTTTAGATGCAAACGAACACCTATGAGCTGTCTAAAAGAAAACGATGAATTGTTCAAAATATCTTAAAATTGCACAAGATAAATATAAACGATCGACAGATTGTCTTTCTAGAAGATGAAATAAAAATATCCGATATACAATCATGAGCCCCAAGAAAGTGCGGTTTTTGTAAGATCCACGTGTTTATGTTCCCCTTTGGGGGTAGTCACTTGTAGAATAACGCGCGGCGGTGTGCTTTCCGGTGTCTGCGGTATGGTGGATGGATCTGGTGATTTATTAGCCGACCACGACTCATCTTTGATGCTCATATGACTGACGGAGATATGAACCGTACAGCCCGGGTAGATCAGTCCATGTTCGTCTGCCAACGCCAAAAGACTCACAATACGACGCTCGACCTGGAAATACGAACGTGAAATTATGGGAAGAATGTTTTGTATACCCAGAAAGATGAGATGCAGTTAGCAAACTGCCGCACGTTCAGCAATAAATCTTCAGAAGTGAACCACAATGATGGAACAGCCAAATTTTGAATTCAATGACACACAAGCAAAACAACGAAAAGGTTTGTGTTGCTACATACTTAGTCGCCCAATTATTTATAGATAAGTAGACATAAGGTTTATTGGAATTTTGGCCGTGGAAAAGATTACAGAAAAACTGGGTGCGAACACGAAGGAGCTTATGCGTCGCGCTTGATGATGATTAGAACAGGTCTGCGAATAAGAGACGACGGCCGGGATTTTTTCAATAAGCTACGTGCATGTACTCAAATGAGATCCAACAATAACATCGGTAATACGTGCGCGTAATGCCACCGCATCGGTTCGGATGTATTCAAGAGCCTGAGATACCCCTTAGAACATGTGGAACCATGGCCAATGAGGAAATATGTGGACGTCAGTAGATCTTGAACTGAGGTGATAAGGAGTACAAAATGCCTTCAAACGAACCACATAAAAAAACTAGTCAGGACCTTCATGAAAACATGACAGGTATGGAGGGACCAGTGAATATACTAACCGCCAAATACTTCAACGATAATTGTCTGGGAATAGGCACATCTCGAGTACCCAACTCCACGTGCTGATAACAGTGCACATTACATGTAGAAATTGAACGTTCATATTTCGAGGTATGCAGAGACAAGTTAGGAACATTGTGTTGCGACCGCAAAAGATGCTTGGCCTGAGAATTCGTTTACTGCGTAAACCCCCGTACAGGCCACGTCAAGAATTGAACCACAAACGCGCGCACTCATTTGCACGGCAGACATGCATTCACATACATCGGGTGACAGTACGTTGTCATTTGCCTTGGTGGAACTTCTGCCATAGCGC
Source organism: Paragonimus skrjabini miyazakii (assembly GCA_014338405.1). Lineage (NCBI taxonomy): Eukaryota > Metazoa > Platyhelminthes > Trematoda > Plagiorchiida > Troglotrematidae > Paragonimus > Paragonimus skrjabini miyazakii. Next base: position 46,591 of record JTDE01003035.1, on the reverse strand, counting down.
GTACACACTATTCCGGCAGTCTTTTCTTGTTCGTTGTCTTCCTGGCGTTCGGAGCTTGTCCTTTTGTTCCTGAATGTCGCCTGTGGGTAATGTACTACTTGAGTAGTATACTAATAAAGAAACTGCCTGTCATACAGCAATTTGACTACACGTTCAAAACAGCCGCATCGCTATATTGTTAAGTAAGAAGTTCTAGAAAAGGTTACATTCAAAACAACGCCATCTGTATACTTGAAAAGCTCAAGTCTTTCTTGTGAAAGTACTTCACCTATGCAGGCTAATAATAGAAAAGATGACACAGCAGTTTCAGAGTCGGGGAATGTTCGATCTAGGACACTCTGTTTGAATCGGCCGTGGTGGTATCATCAGCAAATGACTAGAGAAAGACATCATAGTTGCATTTGTGATGCTGGTCCGAGTCTTAAACCAGCGCGACAAGCTGGACCATTTTTGGGGCTTAATTCTTCAAGCAAGCCACTACCTTTTGAATGGGATCTTTTAAATGTTCAATTGCCATGTGCGGATTATATTTCTTCCTGTATTCAAATATCACATCGCTTCATTGTGATTCATGCCTCCATGACCCTTATTGGTTTTGAGACGAAAATTTGTTTTACATCTTTGCCTTAAGGTCCTTTTTTGTTACCGCTCAGCATAGTCAGGTGTACATGAGCGTGTAACGGTTTGTAGCTTGTAAACTTCCATTGAGGCTAACGATGGTCAACGTAATGGAAAGGGCACGACTCAAGAGTAGTGCAAAATGACCACCACCAGCAACGTTCAGACACTCAAATTGAGAACGATATCCGAGATCGTAACACGCTTGCACCGACGTCATTTTTGATCCTTTTAAATATTTCTGTCATTTTCTTGAAAAAATAATTTCCGAGATATTCCACGTCACTGTTGCGGTAAGCGGCAGGTCGAGCCACAATTCCTTCTGGTCACTGATGGCCGTCATGCATAAAAGAGGGTGAAACAGAGCGAAAAACCGGTACCTCGTAATTGATGGACCGAGCACCGTAGTAGACGTCGTAACCGTCTACGATCAAATCAATGACTTCGCGATCCCAAGTCAAGGTGATCGAATGGCGCTGTAGAGCCTGAAAGGAAAATGATCAGTTATGTGGGATTTGAAAGGTGGCATTGCCGTTTTATTCGTTTGATCAGAATTATTGTAGTAGTTGATTAAAAGTGGTATCCGTTAGAAAACGCAAATGAAACACAGTGACTAGGTTTTAAACGTGCGATAGGTAAGGATCCGAACACTTTCAAAATATATGACCTTTGCTCATATATCACAAGTACGGGGTGATTGAACAGATTAACGATGTGTGTGCTTTTGATCAAATGGTTCGGCGATCGAGGCAAATGCGCACCTGTCTGCTTACGCCAGCTGTTGCAAAACGCACACAGGTGCGCATTGTCATTTGTCATTTAATTGCAGTTGGATGAAATATTACTCTACCCAATTTTCTCATGATTGTGAAATTCGAAGAAATAGTTAGAAGACTTGCCTGTATCATGGAGAGTAGCCACGAAAATAACCAATACCGAGCCCTCTTTTGAAGGCGATAAACACTGCTGAATGGTCTTTTAACTGTAGTGAACAGATCAGGCTTGATGATATTGGCTATAGCCACATAGTCGAGGTGTATGGATGCAGCAAGATAAATGAGGAGCATAGGGTCAGCTAGATGTCCACGGGCATAAAGTGTGTACGGACTACAACAATTTAATAATTCATTTGTATTGCCTAAACATCATCATCATCATAATAGCCATGAGCCTGACCAAAAGGTACTGTGGCTCGGGCCGCCGTTCACCTCAACAGTGACGTGGAATATCCTGGAAGAAAAAGTTACTGAGGAGGCTGAGAATTAATGAGAGAAGGCTAACAGGAAGAATTAAAAATGGTATGGACACAGGTCCGCCATTGACTGCAAC
>JTDE01003033.1:73737-84443 GCA_014338405.1 Paragonimus skrjabini miyazakii | reverse complement strand
TCATTGAATGGTAATCAAGAACCTTGTCTTTGATAACGTCGTTGGGATTGAATATGCTGTGACTTCAACTATTTCAGTAGAGCTTCGTGCTTCTTTTCGAAAAAGCCTAGCCGGAACTTCTAACTCAGCACGAAGGCTGCGATCAAATGTGTGACATTCAACGTGAAGTTAGTCAGACTGGCTGCAAGAAAAGTGCCACAAAACCTGATACAGCTACGGATAAAGAAACTGACACAACGAATTGATAGCCAAAGCGGTTCACAGATACGAAGTTAGTGGAAACGTAATGGAATGGATGCTAAACGTACTCAATTCGGTATCTTCATAGGCTTTAACACAGTATTCAATGAACATTTGTGATGAAAAAGTATGTTGCATAGTTTAGAAACATTAAAACGTTTCTCTCATTCGATTCACATATGTTATCTCTATTTAGAGAGAATTAGCGCCTGATGTATCTTTGAAGAAAAAGCTGACACTCCATACTGTGCAATCGGATGAGCTTCGTCACTTCTCTATATGTTTACAACATTGCAAGTTGCTAAACTTCGACAAATTAGGGGAACTGCCTTCTATGGTAGATTGCGACTTATCTTTAATCCTCACCTCTCTGCCCACTGTGAACATCTGACTGGTTCTTTTGACTTTTGCTTTGATGTTTATTGCCCCTGGGAGACAAACGTGTACGTGGTGATAGATTCTTATCTTCTCATCTTAGAAAACTTTTCCGATTAAAGGACGGTACCAAAGGAAACGTTACGCCGTAATGTAACCGTTTTTGTAAACAGCAAAAATGAATCGCGTCGATGCACAGCAGTGTGCACTGGAATATAATGGAACAGCCAATTAATGTTACCCGTGCCATATAAAAGCTCTCCTTCTATACTTAAGTTTGTTCATTAAACCTCTCTTCCTCTTTTGCATGTGAATCTTTTCCCACAACTGACAACTTCTATATCAAAGGCGTGCATGCATATACAATAAAATGATGTAGCTCAAAACAGGCAAGTTAGGAGGGCCAGATGTTCTGCCACTATGAATTCTTAAAGAGGTCAGTATAAGGTTAGCTACAATTTCTGTAGCCATATTCAGAGACTGCATCACATTAACTGAAATTACTGATTGTTGGATAACTACCGCCATTATACCTGTACTGGAGAACGTCACATCCAAATTTCTATCGACAACATGCACTTTGATGTGGTTAATTGTTTCTGCCAAGCTTTTCGATACGCAAACTGTTGTGACTGCAAAAGACGTTTGACCTGCAAAACTCTCGTTCAGGTCATGTTAAAAATTGGACCACAGACGTGTGCACCCATTTTCACGGTGTTTTCTCCCGGATTATTGATCTTCTGGTTTGCCGCGCCGGCATCTCGTGCCACGTCGCTAACTCACTGGCATGCACTGGTTTCGTCTCCCCGTCTCTCTCGATCGTGTATAATGGTCCCCGTCTGGAAATTACCAAATACAGACCTTTCCATTTAGGCAGAGGTTTTCTTGATCCTGAGCCGCTGGCACCCGTGTTCCGATGACCTCAATACTTCACCCACTCTCTTAGGTTGAACATTCTAGTTTTACCGGACCATGGCGTTGCGGATTGCTCCTTTGTGCGTGCCTGCGATGCTTTCAAGCTTCGTTTAGCTCTTTCTTTTTCGGTAACCAATTCTCTAGTGGGATCAATGCACTCTGGCCATATTCCGATGTCCTGATCTACCGGAAGTCGAGGGGTTCTACCGTACATCAATTGAGATGGATATTTCTTCGTGCTCGCCTGCACAGACGCCCGGTGAGTCAATGACACCAGTGGCCACGCAGACTCTCAGTCACCTCCTTTAGCTGATAACCATTCTTTGATCGTTCGGTTGTTACGCTCAGTTAGGCCGTTAGTTTGCGGGTGATATGGTGTCGTTCGGATGCGCTTGATTCCCGGTTGCTGCATGCGTGTTGGAAATTCCTGGCTTTCAAAGCATGGCCCCTAATCTGCTTGCGGTTCACCTGTTACCCCTCACTCAACACGATTATACCCAACAATTGCGTGAAAGAATCGAACGTAAAGTTAAACTAATCATTTTACTGGAAGTTCTGTCTGCTTAAGAGGCAGGCGTGTAAATTCTGTATATCTATCTCGAGAGGCGTACAAAGAAAATGTTTCACTTGTCTTGACTTGAGTCTAGTCCCTTAGTATAACAAAGTAAAATTACAAAAGTGGCAGTTCATTAGCTGTTAGTAAAACGGCTACGTCACAAATTATACTCTCTTTTCTAGAACAGTGTGGTGATGTTGAGTTTAAAACGCTTCTGTATACTGTCCTGGACGTTGGTTTAGGAGTAAAAACACTAAATAGAAGCTGTTCATTCGGTCACCTATGCGTTTTGTAAATAGATAGTGGTTCAGTATAGAAAATTTCCAGTTCTTTTTATAGTAGGTGTAGATACATTGTCTGCATAACGCTGTGCTGCGTCCTATTCAGGTTGCAGTAAAACGTCCAGTTCTGTTTACATAATGTGGTTCGCTTCCACATGTGTATTCATAAAATGTCTTTGATTCGGTTAGTGTTCACGCCATTCAGTTGGCCACTGATGTTTGGTCCGAACAACTGAACATTTTAAAACAGGTTTCACAGCACTGAAAGCTCGATCATTAGTAGACCTCAATAACTGCACAATCAATAGGCAAGTACTGTCTACTCGTCGAGCAGTTGTAGAACTGCTATTTCCAAGTACCTGTTGGCCCGGGGTTAATTTGTAAAATATTATTGTTCAACTGCCTCATAAACCCATTCGGATAGCTGTCATCAGGGAAAATATATTCCAAATGGCTTAGATGCAAAGTGCCAAATGCCCGATTATTCATAACCCACCGCACACTTGTTTATCCCAGTGAAATACCGTGTACACCACTCTCCATTTGTCATGCTTCGAAGCACGACTGGTAAAGTGTAGGTAGTTAACAGTCCATGTGTTCACTAGACGGATAGCCTGCTGTTTAGATTCATCCACTTTTGTAATCACTCCAGCAAATGAGAAATCTTAGATGTACGTTCGGATAAAAACCGTTTATTCGTCGTGAAATTCTCTTATTTTGAAGTGAACAAACGCGACTAATAGAAATTCATCTAGTCATCGACTGTCCAGTTTGTCTGCTACTCAAATTTCTAGTTTGGCGACAAGGATATTAACCGATGTCTGTTTCAATGGTCTACCTGATGCTAAATCGCGAACGTGACGCCAAAATATGCCCTCACTTACAAAGCTGATATTGAATGTACCTAACAAAGTTTCCCACTTCACCTTTTGGGATTTCCAACATTATTCTACTACTAATCCTGAGTAATTATTTCATTTAACCCGATGAGTTATTTGATATTACGTCTACAAATAACCAAAAAACGCGATAAGACCAATTTGTATACAACAATCTCCAACGGCCAAGGCCATATGGAAACCGCACTTCAAGGAATATTTAGTTGGATGATCTGTTATTGATTTTGTGATCTTCATTAGCGACTTAGTCAGGATAAGCTGTGGAGATGTGAACACAGTCAAAATATTGAGATAGATTACGATTTGTGACATTTTGGCATTCGTGCATCATGTGGTCACAATGTGCAAAGTTTACTTTGGTTGCTGGCTACACCTGTAACTGTGACACCCACACCACTTGAAGACAGAAATCGAGGGTAGATTATATCATACTTCAGCTGTCCAATTTGGTCAGTTATCGATAACATATTCCTCGACGATAACTTTATCATCTCTTAGCACAACCACCGCACTTACGTTTGAGAGGTGACTTGTAAGGCTACAATTCGGGATAAATATAACATTTACTTTTAACGGCCAAATAACTATGAAATCATGTATTAACATATATTTTTCATATGTAATATGTATTTTAGAGTGCAGTGAACATGAACTGATGACTCAGCCTGTAACTAGCTAACTATGGAAGTATCTGATTAAGGAGACAGAACTCAGTGATCTGAACGTGTTGGCCTTGCACTACAATATCACAGTTGCCACAGATACACCCAACCTATTTTAACTACCAACCACGATCCTATCTCAAAACGCCTCATCGGACCCTCATCGGAACACTTAAAGCTACACTTAAAGCCAAATGCGCTTGACGTTAGGCTTTTGTTGATACAGAAAACTTTTCCATTGTTACGAACAAACTTGACAATGACTAAAATTTCTTTTTCAAAATGTGCAGTCTGTAGAAAAACATTGAGGATTCTCTTCCAAATTAAGGAAACGCATAATCTTAAACTGTTAACAACGATCAGCTGGCTGGAACAGAAGAACATAGATTGCCCATCAGGCGAAAAAGCTGAACCTATCTGTAATTGCTGGCTGAATCTCAATTCACCCTGTTTTGGTGAAATAACTTGTTTCTAGGGTTGTTATTGTTGCTGATAATACTTTGTTCTTTGTATCGATCGACGATGTGACGTTTCTTGAATACTGTTTGTTCATTCAATCGACATGTTGTTCGCTCGTCACGGTTCATCTGAGACTAGCATGCTGACCACCAAGTAATAAATAGTGGCAACGGTTTGATATGCAGAAGACAGGGTCATTATTTTTTTCACGCCAACTCTAACAGAAGGTTGAGCCCAACTTCTCGACAAAGTGAAAGCCAAAGTTGGTGCAGTATTTACCTCATCACAAGGTGATATCGATCTAGTCCATACTCTTATCCGGCTAACTGAAGGGAGTGAGCTTATTTTTTCAAATGAACCAACCGACAGTTTGAACTGTACAATTACTATTGTTATTTTAGAAATGCCACATATTGCAAAGTGGAATTATGAAAAAAATGACAGCACAAAAAAGAAATTTGGGTTACACTGCAGCAAAACCACAAAACTTTTCTCGGTGATTTCATACTGACCGCATTGTTCATTTTCCATCATACTGAGTGAAATAAGTCGAATATGGGGTTATGTTGGTTGAGGGGTCCATATGCGAAAGGTACGACCTGGCTTTTATGGTTCGAATGGTAGAACGCTTTATGCATATGAGAATGATGTTTCTGTGACTAGTTCGGATACAGCTGAAACCACCGATTTTGCATTTCCGCCTTTTCCAAATTATTAAATGTACCAAGCAAATCATTGTTTGCTATGTAGTGGTATTTTGTTAGTTATTTAACCAGTTAATTGTTTCCAGCAGCCGACGCCCAAACAGGAAACGAACAAATGAAACGGTGAAACGACTCGAAAGCCGCAGTATTTTATGTCAGTTCCGAATCAGTTAACCGATGCAAAATGACCGTGACTATACGTTTTGTTCACCAGTGAGCGTATACGTGTGTGGTCTGCGGTGGTTGACAGCTAAAAGTCATCTATCCACTTACAATGTCTACTACTTTGAATCACAATTTGTTGGAAACTCATCACTATATATATGATTATCATTGTTTTCAACTTTACGCTCACGCACAAAATTTGTAAAACAACCGTTATCATAAGATAGGCTAGCATATTTGATGATACAGAATCTCGTAGTTGAAATTTTTGTTTCATACGGACAAAATATTAAGTTATGTATAACCCCAGGACTTACGAACAGACATAAAAATGGACTAACTAGTTAGATAGTTTACTAGAATGGGAATACAGTCATAAAAACTACACTTGGAATGGTGGTTAGGTCCCCGATTTAACAGTAAAAAAAGCGGTTTGCACCCAATTTCCAATTCACAGTTGTGGGACAATTGTAATACCTAATATTAGTAAAGCCAGAGATGGAATGGCTTAAAATACCATGACGATAATAAACGATGTCATCAAACTTATGAAAAACATATAATGCGGTTCGAGTGCTCGACAACATTTCTCAGTCTCTTTAAAAACCGATAGTATTCTTCGGATAAGGGAACGTCAGTAGCGTAGAAATAGATGAAAGTGAGAAAAGTTTTTCGACAACACAAACTGCAAATTATTTATCCGGAGTTAGCCTTCTAGTAATCAGTGAATCCCAAAGTTTTTTACGGCCTGTCTTTAAACAAGACACGGACCAAAAGTTACCGAAAATTCACTCACCACGCACATCAATCAGCCACCAATTTCTAAAAATCCGTCAAGTAGTTCACAAACGACCAATTCAGTGACATTGACAATTGTCTTCTGGTGACCATTGGAAACATTAATAACAGCTGTGACAGTATTGTATGAAGAAGACTGCCAGTATGTATTTTACAGATTGTCGACGACTGTGCTTGATTAATAGAGTTTGGCCAAAAATCTAGCAAGACTAAACTATGAACATTCAGCCTTAGTACTAAAGTTATCGGTTATTGAGTGTACAATAAAAAAGCTGCAGTTTGCAAACAACAAATTTAATTTTTTCAAGCTTGTGGATAATCTTATCGACATACTTCATTTGTAATTTAGTGAACAACACTTGATAAATGTCATATCAACGTAGTAGAATGTTTCCACGGAACACTTAAGTCATCTTAGTGGGTTGAGTTCTTTTATTTACAGAAAATGCACACTTATTTCAGAAAGAATCATAGATGAATTACACTTTGGTCATTTTAAAACAAAAGATATTGGCGATACTGGAAACTGCTCCCTCTCCTTACCATCGCGATCTCCAACTTTGGTTCATATACGAAATTCAGACTGGGGTGGGAAATATATATCGTAATATACTCACACGATAAGTAACAGCAACCACCAGAGCCGTTTGGATATGTTGTTGCACCAAGGTGTACGTTGAATTTAAACTTCTGCGATTCAAACTGCTTTTAAATGCAATATTTGGGGGGTACTCTAGACATCACATAATCGAACATAGTACATAATTCAGTGTATTTCGTTCAACCGACTTTCCGGAAGCTGAGACGATGTTCATATAAAGCCGGGACAGATCAACGAATACGTACGAAGATTTGATGACAAATGAACTCCAGGTCGACTAGTGAACGTAGGGATGGTTTTATTTAGAGAGGAGTTGTTCACGATATTCTGTTGTACCCCTGTTATTTTACTTCCAATCCTTTGCTGTTATTTCTCTCCCGTATAGGGCATAAAGTGATCAGAATGTTTTCAGGATTATCACTTGAACTAAAGCCCTTTACTGTTATCGGTGGCAACTCCGACGATGTAATTGAGGGGAGCCAGGAGCAATTTTGTTGACAATATTCTGACTTCCAATCAATGCAGTCAGTGGAAAAGTGAATAAACGGGAAGTCTTCTAGCGTCAGTTGGCCAACTCACGCACAACGAACTGTGGGCGAACAGATGGCTAATGGGTTTAAAGGTGAACTGAAGTTAGAACTAAAGTCGTTGGAAGGAAATAATTCATTAAATAAAGGGCTAAAAACTTCAATAAACTGGTATAGATCCGTCTTTTTATTCGAACCACAAGTTAACTTTACCCGAGTTATTTAATAGTCATTGCCATGCTGGTTAATGCTGGGAAACAGATTTCAGCTTCAAGCATAAGTACGTTTTATGGTTTCAATTCATTGTGCGTTTAGACATTGCTAGGTACTTTGATCTGCCGCCTGAAGGGTAGGAAAACAAATGATGAATGTCATCGTTCATTATAAAGATCTACCTGTTATTTAGATTTTTGGCAATCCAAAAAGTGTCTTGCATTATTTTTGTGTGAAATTCTTTCTCTAAGCATGTGTCCTGTATGATGCAGCTCACTACCTTATATGGGAACCATGTGAATATGCTAAATCACTGTTTTATGACAAAGTACGCAACCTATGTGATTCTCAAAATTTGACGCTGGTTGGTATTTTTATTCAGCAAAATAATCGTTTCTAATTGGATAGCTGGTCAAATGATTCCTTTTTTACTCAATCCGTCTAAAATTCTCGACAATTTATTGTCACTTCTTAAACTAAAATGTCACCGGCGCCATTGTGCATATTATCACTAAATACGAGATGAAAATAGACCCGTGACCGAACCTCAATTTGTGAAATAAGTATAGGTAGTGCAGTGGGCCACATTAACGTAGTTCCTCCAAAATAACATTAGGTTGACTAAAACGAGGTATGGCCTTCGTTTTTAAGTGGTGCGTGTGAAACCAAGTCAACCTCATATAAATCTGGAACTTCTGATCTTCGATTTTTTTAAAATTGCTTGTAATACAATCTTCAACATGCTGATATTTATATTTCCAGCCCCATTGAGTTCAAATTTCAGCAGGCTTCTCATCGAAGTGAAACGTCCACATACTGCGACTGATAATTATGGGACTCTTAAATGTTACGAATCTATACTTTATCTTTCTCTGGCTAATGGTCAATCAATTTAGTCGTTTGGTCTAATACACTCTACTTACCACATATCAAGTACATATGTAATGGTCTAAACCTTTCCTATTTAAAAATTAAGTATTTTACACATTTCAAAGCTTTTCTACGTTTGAGATCGAAAGCGTAACGTGTACAAAATCTTTGTCTAAAATTTACATAGGTTAATAAACTAATTTTGAACTGACTATATAAAAGAAGCAGTTTTACTCCGTCTAGAGTTCGCTGTTTACATTTAGTTATCGTGCATTTTTCAGTGCACTGGTTTGTCGCTGTATACAAACTTATCTTCTAGTTGGAGTGACCATCAATAATATTTAAAGAAAACATTTGTGGTGACTATTATCTTGCATCTATCATTCAGTTTGCCAACATTTGACATACATACCTCGATGAAGACACAAATGAGCCTTCCACGAAAGTATACCATATACCTGGATATACCACTAGAAATGTGTCTGATTCTTCTGCTCTTCCTTACCCAGCGTGATTTTTGGGTGGTCCCCAAAATTGTGTTAAACAGTGTACGGTAAAAACGAGTGAGAGATGTTATTTTATTCTCCCTACGGGAGAGATGGCTGTGCAAATGTTCGATATTCGTCTTTCAAGGCGTACAAAGCCATCTGCGGACTGAATTTACATATTATTGCAAGAAGGATGTAAAATGTAGAAAGCAAGCACAATAATCAGGTGTTTATTATCCTCCAAACTTTCTCATTTCATGTATTACTTATTTTGGCAATTATCCTTACTCGTTTTTCTTTTAAGTTCCAGCTTGATATTCGTCTTAAGCAGTTAACGTTTTTTAATCTATCTTGCTTCTGGCAAACCAATATACCGCTGACTTGCTTCTAGGTTTTCAAACTATCGTTACCCCATAAAACAGCCCATCATTGTCTGCCATAGTTATCATTGTGCCAAGCAACCATCTCAAACCTGGCTAAGTATGAACACTATTACAAACATGCACCCACAGTACTAGTTGACTTCAATCATTCTGCCTCGAAAAATATACCGCTAAACAACGAGGCATGAGCAGGACTGGATGTTTTTCAGTTAAATATGTTCGAATTATCGTGACGATCAAAACACACACGACACATCTTTGCCGTTTTGTTGTTCACATGCTTTCAGCGGGTATTTTCTGACGATTTTTAATGTCTACTGGTCACCCCTTTTCACCCGAACAAGTGACTATTTACTGATGGCCTTTTTAAGAGTCCCAAAATTGTACATCGTTTTTCGCAAGGGACTAGCCTAAAAACGTTTTTGTTTGCTATAAGATATATAACTTAAAACTGGGATTAACCTGCACAAAGCAGTAATCAAACGGTATTACTTTGTATGAGTCAACTGTTGTACCGACAATTACCATCAACTGTCAACACAATTTGTAACTATTGCAACCAGTAACACTGTTTGTCTATTTTCTATCTTCTAATCAAGTTGGATATAAAACAGTTTAATAAATTCAGCATGAGTGGAAAATTTTGTTTATCAAATGATTAGTCGTTAAAGTGGCTGGCTAGCTCACTGATCTATGTTCCGTTTTGCTGATATCTGAAGTCAGATAGAACTAGAATAAAATAGTACGTGTTGGAAGTAGCAACGAGTTTTATATATAACCTCAAAAAGTTGACTTTTGTTGGGAAAAAATGATTTTGATAACATGTCTTGTTAAACCAGATGACCAGCAATTTGTTTGTTAGGTACCAAAGTGCATGTGAAAAAGTTAGAGAAAATTCTGCCAAAAACATCATGATGTATGTGGCAATACATCAAGGTGGACGACCGATTCCCCGGATTGTAACGTTTCCAGATGAAAGAATTCTGAGATGAAGTGTTGATAACTGAACTGTAACAATGGATGGCACAGCAAAAGCGTGCACTATTTTTACGGCGTAAACTTTAAACTGTATCAAACTGTCGATATTATATTGCCAGTTCCTTTAGGTTTTATTCGTGTACCAACTCTGAAGGAAAACAGGAGTTTTTGAAGTAGTCCAATTTAAGAATGTGGTAACTATCTTCCTGGAATAAGCATTGTTAAGAAACACGAAGTTTGTCAAAACCAAACAAGTTAGCCAGGGCCCTGTTTGAAGCTAAGCCCATTTTAAGGCGTAGTCAACCTAATTCTTGGTTAATTAGCTGTATGATGAACCCAGCACATCCGTTCTGTAGTTTATTACAGCTCGGAAACTCGTCTTTTTGTAATCTTGCTCACATCTAAACTTAACCGATTTTTTGAAACATATTCATTGGTTTGGTATAATATTTTAGCTATGGTTGGCAGTTACTGACAGAAACTTTAATCCCTTATTTATCAGTTTTGAAACACCGAACTTGTATCAAGTTATTCACTACCTTGTTTCTACCATGTTGTAGTAAATTAAATATGAACTAGTTGAGGGCGAACA
>JTDE01003033.1:25839-73191 GCA_014338405.1 Paragonimus skrjabini miyazakii | reverse complement strand
CGCTCAAGAAAATTACACTTGGTCGTCAACGTTTGCACCATTTTCCACAGCTTTTTTCAAAAGTTTACCAATTAGAGAGGATATGGGCCACGTGTAATCGTTAAGTTATCTGGACGTACCATCGAAGATGGCTGTCTATACACTCCTCAGAACCACTGTGTACAACACCGTCATATCAAAGCTGGGTATGGGTGGCCAATTTTCCTTTGTGGATTTTTATGACGTGCAAAGAAGTGGTAAACTAAGCAACGCACCGAAATCAAATGATGCGGTGTTCTAGCGTCTACCAGGAAGGGTTCCATAATTTCAAGAAACTAGTCCTCATGATTTCTATCGACAGTAGCTGGGTAAGAGGGTCGTCATGATCTAATCTTGTGAAAAGGTCATTTACATCAATCCTACATAGGTTCTGAATCCCCTGGACTGAGTTGCCTTAAATCCACACTAAACCGAGTCATCCAGATTGTGTGAATTGTACGTAACTCAGAGATTTCACGGAATGGTATATGTCCGCTTAATCTGTCATACGGTCACCTTTCAACTACCAGTCATAAGGCACTGAGAATTCTAGAATCTTTTCTTTTACAAAAGCCGGTATCCTTCTAGACCGACCATCGCATGAGTAGAATTCGACAAACTGACCGCTTGCTTAACGTCTGTGCCCTACATTTTCAACGATGTTCTTCAATTTGCGCGGTTCCACAAGCTTCAGGCAAACGATATACTGTAACACGCAAGCCGGCCGTTTCTACGCTGGTTGTCCGTCACATCTGCGGACCAACGTTAGGGGCAACGTAGAGACACAGGGAGACAGCGTTCTTCCAAAGTAGGGGGTTCCAGCAACAATCCTGTAAAAGGAAACAACACGAACAAGCATGAGCCAGAGGCCCAGTAAGCGATGCACACGACTTACACAAACGATAACAAATCGGCGCCGACAACACAGCAACACGCTCCGTCACCAATTCAAATTCAACTAGTGCGCGCCTGCTGATTTTGGTCGCACATTACAATACGTAGTTTGACATCGTTTAACCAAACTCTGCACGTCCAAACAACTACACAGTAATGATGTCCACTTGTTTGGTGACAAAACGATGGCAATCTAGATGCCAGGCTCTGCAAACACCCCAATATCTAAATCGTCAGTCTAAGCTACCAACAGCACCAATATTTCCAAAGATTAGTGTATCATTTGTTCAAAACATTCGCATCAGAAATAGATTCAGGCGAGGTAACTTGTTTACCACCCATCAGTAGTAAACAGGCTTGATCAAAATACTAAATACTCAAGGCAAACCTACACTTTGTATCCGGCACTGGAAACGTTGTAACATATGCAATAAATAACAATAAACATCGGTGGCATCTTCAACCTTTTCGTGAAAATTTTATTCCGTCAACTCACTTTCGTTTGGAAATTTCATAGCCCAAACACACAAGCTTATGTTTACAATCTTTATTCCGAACATAAACCGTAATTCTATTTAAAATGGGTGATTTTATTTAATTTATTTTCAAGATGTGTTATAAAAAGTGCATTACCCGAACGTCTATTCCACGAATTAATCAATGTCATCACTTTACGCCAAAGTTATTGAAAAATATATCCAAAAAACTGGGTTGAAGGTAACATAAATCTTGACTTTAATTAATTTTTCCGAAACCGCATTTTCTGGCAGTTTATTCGAAGAATCCCTACCAGACAAAAATTAAAAGCTCACCCGTTGCGTTCAGTAGCCGTAAACAAAACCGATGTGAAAGATTTTTAATTGGTTTCGCGTTAATGATTTGAGAAAGTGAAACGAAGTGAAAATGAATGTTTGTTACTCTTGGGGATCTGTTTCATGAAGCGAGAAGCTAGAATACAGAAAACTGACACTGGTTTGTAAAAAAAATACACATTTCGTAAATTAGATTGTCTTCGAAACCATCAGCATTTTCCCGTGTTTGCGAATGCCTTACGGAGATAATATTAACAATTGTCGTCTACGCATACTTCATGAAATCTGCTTCCACTTTAATCAAGTCCTTTTGGTTGTTGCCGACGTTGGCATGTTCTATGCAGTGATTTAAGTGGTTGACTAGGCAGTCCAGCATAAAGCTTAAGATAGGATGAGGAAATGAACTTAAGTAAACGGTACAACTAAAACATTCAAATAATAACAACACTTAACGATTAATATTGACCCATGATTGCAAACTAGTAACACCATGGTAGTGATAGATTAACTACCATTTGTTTCTGTTTCTGTTTCTTAAGCTTTATGCTGGACTGCCTATTAGTTTCCGTTTATTTCCGTGTGTCTTACTGTAGGACCGATGCTGTCTGCACCGTTAATTTCTTACTCGACCAGTTTGAAATTTGAATTTTGTCCGTTTGTTTTTAATTAATCATGGCCCATTCGAACGTGACTGGTACTGTGTGCTTTTTCTATCACAGCTGTTGACTCATCCCTATTGTACACTTATTTAAATTGTTGCATGTCTATTGATCATAGTCCGTGTATCGTAACCGAAGAGATCGGTCGAAATGTCTCTGCAGAGTACATCTTACGTAATTCTACTCGCGTGTTCTAAATATCTCGATAAAGTGTACAAACTTTATACGTATATCAATATATTTCTGTGCAACAAATAACCGATGGACGTGTAATGGTGTACGTGTAATGGTGTACGTGTAATGGTGTACACTTCACATTTCATTAGTTGGTAGAAACTGGAAGCCTTGATGAAATGAAATTTTTAATGTTGCTGACAAATGGTAAATATTTTGTTGTTGTTTAATTGTAGACTGCTAATATACTTGATATCAACGACCATATCTATCATTAGAAGACACTATACAATGCATCACCATTAGGCGCAGTAAGCGTATTTATCGGAAGTAAACTTTCCGCTCATCAATGGTTAATACCTTTATAGATAAAGCGATATCGGATTTTTCTTAAACACGCACTTAATCAATGAAACCAATAGCATAGAGATGGTAACTTTGCTTAATTCTGTCACCAAACCATGTATACTTCAAATACTGCAGATAATTGTACCGGTGGGTTAGAACGTTTCTTCGCATAAAAATTTCACTGTACCTAGTTGTTCACGGCTATTCAGTATCGTACCTGTTAGACTTGATACCAATTAAACCAGATCGGCTAGTTTGCTGCAACCGTGCATCAACAGACCGTGAATTAGGAAACGGCCTTCAACGCAAAGGTCAAATGGGAAGTAAGCCAGCTTTTTCCGGCGAATAACCGGTCATCGGCGCGGTTACTCCACGCTTGATAGGTGAGTCTTCTATAAAGTGTCACACAAGCTATTTGACAGTATTACGACATGCGGAATACTACCATGCCAACGTGTAAACACCAGGACGGCGTTCCGTACATATAAAATGTTATCTTAATAGACTGCGAAAATATTCCATCCTTACCGACCACGAAAACTCTTGAAAGACGCAAAGGAATCATCGTGGTGATCTTTGGCTTCAGCGAATACAGAGGTGCATATTGTGCCTTGAATGGCTGAGGCTCATCCAAAGGATGTATGAAGTAATTTTGTCACCGGCTGAGGGTAGATGGCGGGTGTCGCAACACTTTATTGGTTTTGAACTTTCCGAATTGGCAGACCTACTACACTGGGCCTGCTGTTCTTTGTGACTTTTGGAACTGTTGGGCTGCTTTCGTGACTACTTCGTGCAGAGCACATTGTGCATTGAGTCCGGTTGAACTGAATCTTAAAGACAAACTAAAGGTAATACCGTCCTCTAGCCCCAGTTGGACTGTAACTTCCGTGCTTCGCACCCCTGTCATATAGGGTAGATTTTTGGAGTTTAAGGCCCCAGATCAACACCATCAGTCATCAGTGGTAACCAGGGAGTATCACACCCTCCAACCAATGATGGACTTATGCTTCTACTAATAGTCATGAATTTTACATCATGGTTGTGTCAAAAGTATTTGGCCGAGGTTCCAGTAGTCAGTTTTTCCGCACGTCATAACCAACTGCGTGCCGCAATAATTTTTCTCATTCCCTCAGTTATCACAGTTAGTTACTTATTGACTAAGCAGTCTCGTTTTTGGGTATACACATTAGTGATTTGACTACTTTGCTGCTCGCAACGTAGGTCACTGTGAAAATGATCTTGCATAAAACACCACAGTGATATTCTTGCCACAGTAACACAATTCTCTAATTGCCCTCAGGACACGAGTTAAGCATGCCATATTGAATGCTTGCAAAATTATGTAGATTTGTCAGCAGAGAGCTCTCGCACACACACACATTGGGGACCTTCACCATGTAGTGGATCAAAACACTATACAAAATTCAGGTATGAACTCGACATCAAAATGGTGATAAAAATGGAAACGATCAACTCACAATAGTTCACTAAATTGCTTTGATTTAGAACTCCACTACACCAAATGTAGTATCCAATAGATACAATCCGTAATGTCGTTCCCAATTAATCTTGGAGGTCAACAGCTGAGGTAATCCCAATGACAGATGAATAAGGAACTTTGCCGCAGTAGTCGCTTGATTCCGTTAGCTTCTAACTCTCCGAAATTCAGTGCACCAGCGACCCGAACGCAGAGAGAACGCAAGGCTCGCGAACCGAAGAGTGAGTGAGTTGTATTTACTGATTATCGATTAGTTCGATTAAGTTGGTTTAAACGTTGGTTGTATACGTGAAGTTGAGGAAAGTGATTAGTGTGAATAATAATCAAAATTTTGAAGTAGAAAATAGTGTGCAAACCGTTACAGAAGATCGATGAACCTCGTTCACATCGTGTGTACGTTCGATTAACCTCGTTCACATTATGTGTACATGTGAGGCTGAAGAAGATGGAAAGGTATGAACAACAATGAAAATTATGAAGTAGAAAATAGTGTATAAAACGCTACACTACACGGGCCATGGGCGTTTTATTACTGGTTGGAGGCCTTAATGCGCAAGTTGACAAGCTAGATTCCGACGAACATTAAGTGTTGATGAAATTCTGGTTTTGCCATGTGCAAATTTTCCGTGATCCGGATATCTCTATGCCACACTACCTACCCAAATAGCTAAGTCGATTGCTTGCCTCCCTTAAATACTAAACGTCAAACTGGAGTACCTGTGTGAATTCTGATATTGCAATGGTATGTGCCGGATTCGTTCTGCGCTTCGGTGAAAGAGTACTCCATCATCAAGCACAAACCAGCGTAACTAAACTAGTAACGACAAACTTATTCGCAACAATAGTTGGATGGGCAAACTTTTTTAGTAAACCTAGCACGCTATTCCTTCTTCTTCTACCGCAGTATTGCACTAAAGTTTACAACTTTTTATCACGTTTGATCATATCAAAATCGATTTCGTGAAACTAGAAAGTAAGGACAAACAGTTTGTGAACTGTGTTCGCACCAACAACCCTTTGTGATAGAGGCTGATGTTTTTGCTGTCTGTTCCAACATAACTCCCACAGAGCCGATGGACTAGTTCCTGGACGAGAGCTTCAGCTCGTAATACCAAGATTGTCGATTAAAGTTTTATTCAGATAACATCAACATGGTGAAGCCAGTTGCCGACTCTTGGTTTTTGAAGATAAGCATTATAAAATAACATAATTCTGATAAGAGTGCTTTCCAAATTTATCCTTACTGTCTCGACCTGGTCTCAAATTTAGAAGCAAATGTTACGTCATCTACTTACGTTTACCAGGAAACAGTGAAAGTATCATTATCGTCAGCATAATCGCATACTGAAGAATCCCAACTCATTCCCAGAATGTTTAGTACATTGCTCATAATGGCGTCAGCCAAATTAGGTGCTTGATACAATGTATTTATCTTCAAAGCAATTCAACTTTTAAATTTCAGCATGTGATATCCTTTTCAAGCTGACTTCAGTTTGCAATCCTCATACAATCTGCCACTGTGTTTGATCTGCTTATCTAATGCCACCAGTTCAAGCTTATACCGAGGGTGTAAGTACTTAATGTCCGTATTCCACTCCCAAATATTTACTGCAACGGGATGAGATGGGGAATAATTATTTCATTTGAATGTGTCCCCATAGCACAAAGTAGAAAATCCTAAGGCACCTTGTTCTTTCTCCCACTTCAAGCAAAATCAACTAAAAATTAATTAATGCAATTCAAAAACGATTTGGGTTTCTCAGCGCCAATAAATTTTCGAATAATAATAATAATAGCAAACTTTAAACATGGAACATATCTCAGTAATTCCCACTAAAATGATTTAACAAACTCTTGGCTGTGGACTATAAAAGATATATGGCATAAGGTGACATAGCTGTCGCATCATCAACACTGTAACCTAAATCTCCATCATCTCACTTCAAACTTTTTGCACAAAATTAAATTATCTGACAGAATCAAACCTTGTGGATTTCGTTCAGTTGTGTGTCTTTTCAAGTGATTTAATTCTTATGTCATTCTAACAGATGCTTTGGCAAATGTTGGTGTACGACCTTTCCAGAACGTATAGAAAGTGGACTTCGATTCCATCATGTGGTAATTATTGCAGCGTTATTTACATTGCAAGGAAATGTTTTGACTTCCCAACTCTAGCAATAATTCTCCTATTATCTAGTTAACACCAGTCGAGTTTGACGAAAAGTAGGTTGAATTTTATTAGTCCTTATGGAAAATTCATTAAACAAAACGGTACAAAATTAACTAAGCTAGAAACATTTCCTGGTCAACCCCTGCGCAAAATTATTACAAAATACCGGTAGACCGTGTTTCACTCACTTCTCCTCTTAGCTTTAAAACGCCCATTGAACGTAATTTAGGGGGGACCACGGTAATTGCAAGCTCGAACGCTTCCATGTTCGCCTCAAAGCAATCACGAACTTAACATTCAGGCTGCAACCATCAACCTCTTCCTGCACTTGGCAAGTTACTTAGCCCCAAAACGTTTCCACGAACTTGCGGTCGGGATTTTGGACCAAACATTTTAAAACTGTGACTTGTTGAACATTAATACCGTGACTATAAGAAGTAATATCCCGCTCGAAATTTATATAGTAATTTGAACCAAACGAAACGGAACAGCGCGTGACACCATAAGTGAACCTGTAAGTTGACTGTCATCCTTCGGTGCTAGTACACATACTCCACAGAATGAAGGTGCCCACTATGCGATAACGAACATCGCTGATTAGTGTGTTAGTTCAGCCATATTACATCCCATCGAATACTGTGGCAGCAATATTTCAACTCATCATCTCCATAAAGCTCAACTTTTTCAAGAAGTTTTAACAAAAACGTTGCGCTGATAAACATAAGAACCTTCACATTCAAATCATAGTTAGACTTGTTGTGTCCACTGATGAGTAAACAGAATCGCTTACGTTGTTTTCGTGCAAGTCAACCACAAAGATTTCGCCTAACTTCCATCATGGTTTCCGCGAGATCACTGATTTCAAATATCAACTCCCGTTTTGAATTGCTTCCTGACACGATCTTGTTGCTACATGTAAACTTCCTTCCTTGTCTGTCTTTGGTATGGCAGCCCGATGTTTTCGGCTGGTCTTTACGATGTTGTTTCAGCTTCTCGCAAGTGCGTAAAACCATCGCATGGCATGGTGTGAAAATGGAAATTAACCTCGAATTATTAGCCACCGAAGCTCGACAACATGCCAAGAATTCAGCCTGGGACTGAAGATAAAACAGCCACACCGCTGTAGTATAAACTGTGCAATGATGCAGATCCAGTTTCGAGTCCATCAAAAATCTTCCTGATCGGTAAACTTACAGCCAGAGTTTTACCAGTCTCTGTAGATTAAAAGCGAAATGTAACTGTTTTACCATGTTGTCACAGTGATTTTCCACTGGTCTCACTATCAATAAGATAAATGTTAGGTTTAAAGTCAACTTTTTATTAGTCTTGCGCCAATTTTTGGTGTTTATGCTAAAACAAGCATTTCAATCAACATTGGCATAGTTAATTTAGAAAGTGGATGTGACCAAATACTTCTGCTGCATTGTGCTCGAAGTGAAGAACATCATTTGTTTGAGACAGTATAATATGAATAACCACTGTAATCACAATGAATGTGGTCATTCATGGATCATGCTTTACATATAGAAAAAGTGTCCGATCATCTAAAGTTCACAAGATGGTACGTTGGTCGTTCTTTGGAAAATTAAAGCTAGATTTCCCCACCAGAACACAGTCCATAAAAGTAATCCATAATTAATCTGAGCAGTTCATTCTCCTAATGAACTTGAATAAACAATGAAAAGGGGAATCGTGTGATGCGTTAAACTGGAAACAAATGCTCTGCGTTTAAAAATGCATTCGTGCGACCACATTGCGAGCTTGATAACGAGAACAAACTGATGACACGTAGCCAATATCAAGAACCGAAGTCCAAGATGGCTGAAACATACTAAGGCCACAGAAGCTTGGATAGAAACTGACGAGAAACGCACAGGTTCATCGATGTAAAAGCAAAATATATCGAAAAATTAGTGTTATTTTACAGCACATTGAACGTAACATTTCAGGCCACTCGACAAGGCATCTTCTACGAAGGAGAGTCAAAAAGTAATGCCAATGTTTTTAAATCTGGTGAAGTTTTTCATAAAATTACCTGATTTTTTTTCCAGTTATAAACGGTTGTATCATTTACGTTTTGTAATAGTTTGTTTCCTACTTTTCATGTTTTTAGACTCACAAGGAAAATTCAAAATGGCTGCCCCCGTAGAGTTGCGTCAAAAACAAAGAGCAGTGATTGAATTCCTTGTTGCTGAGGGGGAAACCCCCATGAAAATTCACAGACGATTGTCAAATGTGTTTGATGACAATGCTGTAGATTATAGCGATGTATGCAGGTGAGTTCGTCGTGTGAAAGATGAAAAGGTGGGAACTATGAGCGTAGCCGATAAACCCCGTTCTGGCCGTCCATCCGCGTCTGTCAATCCTGCCACTAAAGCAAAAGCAGATGCTCTGATCAGAGAAGACAGGCGTATAACTCTTGATGAGTTGGCAGAAAACCTTGGAGTGAGCCATGGAAGTGCTTACAACATATTCCAGTCACTTGGCTTTTCAAAAGTGTGTGCCCGCTGGGTACCGAGATAGCTGACTACCGAACGCAAGACTGACATGGTCACTGCCTGCACTGAACTTCTTGAACAAAGTCGAAAAGACAACACCTTCTTTCAAAAGCTCGTAACAGGTGATGAAAAATGGGTTCATTATTATGGATCGGAATCAAAGAGACAGTCAATGGAATGGCGCCACTCATCACCGCAACCAAAAAGTTCAAGACGCAAAAATCAGCTGGAAAAATCATGGCAACTGTCTTTTGGGATTTAGCGCCTTCATGAAAGAGGGTTTCAGAGGCAAACATTATTCCAGTGACGAGGAATTGGAAACCACAGTGAAGAAGTGGCTCAAAGAACAGACAACAAAGTTTTACGAGGCAGGGATACATGCGCTCATTCAAAGATGGAACGTTGCTATTGAGCGTAACGGTGACTATGTTGAGAAGTAGGGATGTAATTCACAGAGGACCAGCTTTATTTTAATGTATAATACATGTTCCTGTGTTGGTAATTATACCTGTCCGAAATAAAATGGCATTACTTTTTGACTCCCCCTCGTAGTTTACTGAAACCTCGTTATTCAAACGCGACAATCTTCGGTGAGTGTTAATTTGTAGGTTATGCTTAAGTTGAAACTACGTTTGTAGTCACTGTTCCAACATTTTACTTATCATCTCTTACAGTCCAATTGTTAGAATTATGCTTTACACTCAGTGGAACATCTGTTGAAGGTCAGTTCCAAGCCCATGTGTGATCGGAGTGTGTAAAGTGTAACTGGGTAGAACATCACATAGTCGACCATTTCTCACCGATATAATTCACACAGTTCATTTTTGTTTGTGTGTATACTGTCTTTTTCAACTCATGCCAAAAAGGCTGCGTTCTACCTTGTCGTGGAATTTCAAGTCTGCTCTTGGTAGTTCAGTTCACCCATCGGTAAACTTTCCATCATAGGCCGACTTCTCAGTTATAGTACAGCACTTATTTTGACATCTAATTTGAAAACCGCCCACAATTCAACAGTTCAGTCAGCCATGTTCAAATAAATGTAGTGAGGGATGCAGTGAAGTTTGAGTGGTGTTCAAATCAAGACAAGCAAATTCCCGACTTCTCGTCAGTACCTAAGTGTCCAGTGTTAGGTGTACATGAAACATAGTTTTTGCGTTCAAAATTTGAATGACGACGTTAGCGGGATGATGTTTCACGACACATTCCGTTGCATCTTTACGACTGCATATAACAAACAGCGTATGCATCCACCTGGGCAAACAGGTAGAAACAATTTACAAACAGGTGACAACTCTAACTCGTTTGTCGCGACCTTCATACAGTCTGCTGTTATTGGAATTCGACCGGATACAATGTCAGAAAGTCAGTAGCTCTTTGCTCTCCCTATAAGGTTTACAGTTTAGGTCTTCTAACCGAGTGTCTCCTAATCAGTTCTACAGTAATGGTATAGAGTGGAGTTTATCCAGTAGCCGTCCTGATAACATTAGGGATTCCGATGACCTGTGTAAGATGACCGGTGTCAGAGTTAGAAGAACACAGTGTTACTTGTACCTATGGACGTGGATGCAAATCCTGTTTCATCGGCATCGCAGCGCACTATTTGTTGCGTACAGCCACCCAGCCACCCAGTCAAGCAAATCTATGACTCCAGAGCCAGATGCAGAAACAAGGAAATCAAACTCTAAGTTCGCAACACTAATGTCGTCTAACAATTATGTTTCTTTTCGCGTATTCAACGCCAAACAACTGAGAACTACAATGTGATGTGTCTTCTATAGTCGTGAAGTTTAATTATATGTTACGCGTTCGGAACAACTGATTACTGTAGTAGAGACATTGGCTGTGGACTCTGTCGTTCTGTATCGTTTGCTGTCCTATCAGTTTGCTGATGTTGAATAAAAGCGATTCAATGAAAGCACTTGTAAAGTTGCAACCAACTCTGTCCAGGTATGAATTGTACGGCATCAACTCACCGTACTTTCTATTCAAATTGATTTTGTTGTTTCTCACTAGATTTTCCGGTCCAGTTCTTAAAAACTGTAAGTTTACAAACCCTATCCTGAAAATTGCTCGATATCCCATCTTAATAACCAGTCTGCTTATGTGTTTGTAGACATTTCAGAAATTTTACACCTTTACCGAAATGCATTACTTCCAGGGTTTTAATGTTATATGTCACAATTTCCAGAGCCACGACTTTCCAACTGACCAATGTCTCACTTTTATTTCCCACAAAACAATAATGCGGCCCTCTCTGAGTATGCAACAGGCGTTTAACTTGCTACTCTTTGGTCGTGGGTTAAGTGCACTCTAAAAGATGCAAGCCATATTTGTTGGATGTAGTTGCGTGAATGCCAAGACTTAGGCCTTCACGACATTTTGTCGGATAATTTTGAATGAAATGGAGTGAAGAGAGTTCAGTCAGCCCTGATTCACTTGTTGAAAACATGTCTAAACGTTGAACTTATGTTCCAAGGAGTCATTTAGTAGAGTGACAGTTCAAGTTTGTATATGTCAGTTTTTCTACTTTTTCCATTTACCGACCAACCACTGATGATTGTCGAGCAACTGACAGTTGCCTTTTCACAATAATATGTACAAAAAATAAACCGTCTGTAGGGAAGTACGTCAAAATTATTTGCGCGAAATTATAGGGTTTAACAGTGTTCATGCGTGATTTCTGAATGTTATGCGAAGACATGGATATGGGAAGATGACACTGTTAGCCCACTAAGAATTAACACCAACTTCCGTGGATTTTACGTATATATTCTCGAAATTTGTATGCGAGTTATGGGAGAACATCCTACACCCAGCGTAACGGAAACAGTGCTCTTTGTATCGGCAACATTTCGATACCGAGTGCTTGAGTGTTGTCTGTTAAATGTCGTCTATCCATCTTCAATTTAAAGACTTTGTGCTCTCACAGTATCACCCATCCGTTCCTCAAAAATGGTTTAAACGTTCTCGATAAACTCTCTGGCATTAAACTTTATCTCTGAGTTCCCTAAGGTAAGGGGCTTCATTGGCCCTGTAAGGGAATTGATGAGAAACAGTGAAACCATATTTGCTTTACAGTCGTTTAAACTGGACTTGACTGAGATGGGTCTGAATCACTTCAAATCAACCAATGGTTCGCTGTTAAAATCAGTCATCTGAAAGCAAACTAGTTCTCGGACAGGATAATTTAAACGAGTATAGATATGTAAAGATATAAAAAACTGATCAGGTCGTGTTTCTGGATAAGGTCAAAATCGGTTATGTGGTAATCTGATAACTCTCATTTTTATTAGTTAACTTTGTGCACATCCTATGGTAGTCACTCGATTTTATATCTATCTCTTAGCAAACCTAATCATATAATCAACCTTTCATCTTAGTCAGAACCGCCAGCACTATTATAGTAACCAGTTGAAGTTCTAATGTGTCGAAATTACTATGAAGATAAAAAGCCAAAAAACAAGCTTATTCACCATTTCATTTTTATGGCCAAGTCGCATGTTGCCGCAAAGTTAACGTAATAATCAATCATCCCATTTGTTGTAATGTTCTGAATGGCGACTGAAATTTCCAATTTACTGAAAATATTTCAATACTCAAGATAAAGAACTGACGTTTTATTGCATGTGATACGTTGTAATAACAAAACATTCTTAATAATCTTTTATGTGCTTATAATCTCACAAGTTGCATCTGTGACTAGATGAGTTGTGCACACAAGCTTCATAGAGGACTAACACTTTCTAAAGTGAGCAATACAACTCTGGAGGAGCAATGTTATGGATATACGTTAGCGGTGATCGGAAAGTGATACTGCAGTTGATCACTTAACAGGCTATAAGAAAAACAACGCTTAGATAAGACTACCGTATGCCAAGTGAAAATGTGTGGAGTAAATGACTTGTACTATATGTTTTGGCAGCGTTCGGCATTCAACGCATGAGTTACATTCATTATCAATATTAATTGTTTTGTATGTATGTATTGAGTGTAGTGAATTTGAATCCGTTTATCATTATCTTTGTTTGCCAGATATTTGTCTGCTAACTTTTGCTATTTAAAATATAACTCCCTAGTTGTCTTAATCCCAGTACGGCTGATTAGCCGCTGGCTATAATAACTGAACTAGTCTGTTTTGGTTAAGGAAATAAACCTTTCTTGGTTACATCATACGAGCTTCTCAGTCGCTAATTTTATATTGTCCATCATTGTTGTCTTTAGAGTATCTGGATCTAATCTTGGCTCACTTTCATTAGGGAATCAAATATGGCATACACGGCGGAAAATGCTCTGTACCTTGCACAAAATCCCACTAACCATTTCAGTAGTTTATGTTGCATTTAAGAAGAAGGTTGTTACTTGCCTAGAAAGACTAACCAATCACTTTTGCTAATAGCCATCTGGTTTTTCAAAATGATACGTTACTTAGGGCAACTTTCTGTTTCTTGCTTGAACTTTTTCTCCCAAGGTGGCGTTACAAAGCAAATAACCTCAAAAGTTTCAGTTGATTTATGAGCTTACATTATGTGGTTTTCTCGTTCACTCACCATTTGTTATACTCCTGCTGAAAACTCAGTTAACACTAGCCTGAGCTGAAGCCGGTTAATGCCAGTGCACTCCGTATCAGTTAAACTGTACACAGTAAACAAACTGAGCGAATGTTTATAGTAGCTTCAGTTGGTTAACTAAAACAATATTTGAAACGTGTGTCATGTGGTGGTTTAAACAAGGCTAAGTTCTGAAGTAGCATTTTGCACTGTCCTTTCAAAGACTGAATTATAACTTTCAAATTTTGCCAAGATATCACATAGTATCAGTCATACGCGATATGCTCGCTAGTAACCACCAACAGAATGCAAACTATACAGTCTCATTAATAATGTTATACTTGCTGGACATTTGCTCCTTCACTCAAGTGAACATAAGAGTATAGCAGATTCACAAAAATTAAAACTGTAACTATAAAATTCCTTCCTGAAAGGGCCGGCGGAAAATCACTTGTGGACTTGTAAGCGATGATACAATACTGTGAACAACGACCATATAAAGTATCCTTGAGGCCACTTCAGTCTATGGTTATTTTTATGAGTACTTTTGTGTAAAGTTTACTTGTCGCCGTTTGAGCTATTTAACCGTTTTGCTATTAGTTTCTACATTCTACTCCTGTATACATCTCAGAAGACGACACAAACAACGTTTTCTAGAAGTACACTTCTTGAAGAGGAATATTTCAATTTAGTGTAAAAACTAAACAATATTTACCAAATTTATAGCTTTTTCCGCTTCATTTTTGTTCATTTGGGACAGTTTAGATTTCTTTACAAAGTCCGAATGGAGTTCATTGGCATTATTTCAGATCACATGCATCCGTGACGCCAAAATCACATTAGAGCACATATTTTCTTTTCATCAAATTGACAATGAACAATTATAGAAACTATGAGCTGGTTCGACAGCGAATAAAATTATTATAAAACAAAGTAAATTAACAAACAGAAGTGATTTTATCTTTCCGCTGCAAACGGTTAATGTAAAGTGAAGTAAAAATTTCATTTTGATTGGCATAATTGGACACAATCCAACCAATTTTCAAAGCTTACATGGAACTGGTAGAGAGAGAAAATAGTGATAACGGAATTTAGTGATTTAATAAAATACGCAGATTATTCGGGTTGTCAATTAGGATGGAAAAGTAACAGTTGTCCGTTAATAAATACAGATATATATTTTTTATAACAATTATGTTATCTACTAACGAAGTTAGCTGTTTAACAATTTTGCTGAAAATTTCATTTATTTCTGAGGATGTCATTGCTTACTACCCGTTGACACTGTAGGTCAACATCTCACTGAGATCCATGAAATGTATCTTACTTTCAAGATAGACTAGTAAATATTCTGCACAAAGTCAAGGTCACAACCTCTGAACAATTGCTTGCTTTATTGTAGAGTTTACCGACTAATTTACTGTTGGTATGATAATAGTGTATTCACTTGGAACAGATTAAGACTCTTTAGTTTGTGAACACCAGATGATTATTTCGGACAATCCGTTTCCCGTAAAGATTCACCGTCAGATCAGGAAAAATCGATTGCATATGTGAGAGTGATTAGGATGTGAAGCATCAAATTATTCCAACGGCTTCTCGCCAAAGGTCATGTGTTGACATACGTGGGTGAGAACATTGTTCCAATCCTTACCGCTGGTTAACTAGGAACAAATGAAATATGCGAGCAAAGACCGATACATGCAAGAAGATAAACCACTCTTAGGGTCAGCAGGGCCTAAGCAAAAAGTGTGACAAAAGTGGCTTATCTCTTTGGTTGTTTCGGTCATTCTGTTTGTTTGAGTATTGTTTGTATCAACTTACCTCTGTTTTTACCTGCAGATGCGCTAGTTCAGGAACTGGATTGAGGTTGCCTGTAAGTCCTGTTTAACCTGCGAGACTTAACTACTAGTGTGAGTTCAGTTCGCACGTTTTTGTCACCTGTAAAAGTATACGCAACATAACAATATAAGGAAGAATCCTAGGGAGAAGAATGTGTGTAACTTTTTGGTTTTTCGAAAGCGTTTTTCTTGCCATTGACAAGCTATATTTCTTCTAAAAGCGAGACTTCGTTGTACACATTTTAATGGTTCACTCTGTCTACCCTACCAGCATTTAAGTGTGAGCGTTCAGGAGAAATATGACACATTGATTTTGAGCAATCCTAAAGAAACAACCCAAAATGTGAAAACGAGTGATCTGGACACGGTGAAGAATATGTCGATCACAGTGTGCTAGCCATGACCTCCCGTACAATCAAAACTTTCATCAGAATGTACAAACTTCCATCGAATTCACTCCATTTTCCTTTTTTTTCCCGCGTCTTCTTCCATCTGACCGAACAATACACTGTAGCTAGGTAGGCTAAAATCCTGTGTATATTAAGCTTTAAGAATTATTTAAGTAGCAGCCATTTTATCACACATGAAAAACTGAAACTGGTCTGTGTACGATTATTTTACAATATATAAGCTAATCTTTGGAAGAATACAAATACTATGAAAATTGTCAGTGAAATAGTTAGTCAGTTTGACATTGGGTAACAGCTGAATATATCGGTAATTTATAAGTTGCTTGCATTTCAGTTTTCATCCGAGCTAGCTTTTTACCTGGAGGTGTTTTGTTATCAAGCAAGTCAACGAAACCAGTACGTTAATTGACAAATCCATCCACTACAGACTACGGTTTCACAGTCTAGGTTGATAGATATCATTCAGTCTGTATTAATCTTCGTTCATATGAACTAACCGAACTGGTGGTAGTATAACGTGCTTTACTCTTCTCGAAGTTCCTCTGAAATTTTGAAAGCTACTGACTTAAATGGCGATACGACAAGATTGAAACATGTGCCACTTTTGTTACTTAATAAAACGTAAATCTTTGCAATCGCCAGTGTAATTTCGGACTTTCTCCCATCACATTCGGTTTTCTTCCAGTGTTCTTTATCACCTTTCAAGTTATCTTCTAAATTACACTGAAGCTCAATTTCTGGTTCGAGTTGGAAAAATCATGGCTCTCACTTGCAATTGCACATAAATTTTTCGAAAGAGTTTGTTGTGTTCCTAACTCGAAATTTAGCAGCGGATAAAATCCCAACGTTTCCGTTTGTTTTCTGAGGTGCATATGAGTTGTATCTTCATTTCGTTGGGTGTATTCTGTTCCTCTGTGTGACGGTCACCTCGCCCAATGTCTTCCTAGGTCTCCACTGCATTCTTGTCGGACATAACCGTCGAGTCGTAAACAGCAAATAAATCAACACAGTTTGAGCCCTGCTCTAACAAAATGGACGTTTTGAGCAGTCGACAACATATATTCGACAATTTTTCATGCAATCTACCATTTGACTGCTAGTGTTAGTATGTCAAGTTGTCAAGCACTTCCTCCTTTTTGTTTTACTGCTATTTTTTTCCACTTGCTCTTAGTGTCTTCCTTTGCTCTACACGGATTCTGTTCAGCCAGATCACCTTTTGAAGATTGATGACCTGTCGTTAGATGCTGAGACAGATGTGCGGGTCGCTGATCGTTACGGTAATGCTATTCTGTCCGTCTGGTGGGCTACATTTTGAAAAGCGATACAGAATGGTCACTAGCAGAAATTGTCCATTTATACGACCATTTAGGAATTGACGCTGAGTGTGAATGATTAACTACTTCAGGTGAAATCTCATTGATGACAGCAACGATTGGCAAAGCGTTTCCACGTTGAACTATCAGTTCTGAAAACATTGCAACACAAATCATGAACAGTTTGATCAATAAA
This sequence comes from Paragonimus skrjabini miyazakii, assembly GCA_014338405.1. Taxonomy (NCBI): domain Eukaryota; kingdom Metazoa; phylum Platyhelminthes; class Trematoda; order Plagiorchiida; family Troglotrematidae; genus Paragonimus; species Paragonimus skrjabini miyazakii. The sequence continues at coordinate 55,813 of JTDE01003033.1, read as the reverse complement.
ACCGGCCAGTTTTCAGACGCTTGACATAAAGTAAGAGGTTGGATACACTCCATTCAGCTGGCAGCTGTTTTTATCTATGAAGTATACCCTGCATTAAGTATCTCATACTGATAATTTTTACAACATCGGTGGATGTTAAGTTTCACTCGAAACAGAACATTATTCACCAGGACCGAAATGGGTCAGGAGAATACGTGAACAGATTCCATCTCCGACTACGCGTATTAGGACGATAATTATCCGACTGTAAGATGCAATCTGTAAACCCGATGTTATAGTGTTTCTGGTAAAACAAAGATCCATTTCTGCTTATGTACATCCCAAGTGACAACAGTGGTTTGAAACTTTTCACGTATATTTGTATTTACGGTCTCCATCTCACACAAGCTATAAGCTATGCTGAAACATGGAACAGCTTTATCAACTTGTCAACCTATTCATGAAACCCCTACATCAATTCAATTCAGTTTGTATTTGGCAAGGACAGATAGTTGTCAGTGTTATTCATATCTGTGTGCCCATAAAATGAGATTATATTGCGCGACATTGATTTGAACAGCTGTTACGCGCTAGCCTGCATAGTGGCATGGTCGTTTTAGATAAAATGAAAAAAAGCGATCTCAAGTTTTTTTGAAGTGAATAGTCTCGCAGACTGCAGCAAGCAATATGGCGCTGTTGTACTAATACCTTTAATATATATACGATTGCTGGCCATATTTTGGCTACAGAACCACCGTTGGATGAAACGGTTTTGTTATAAACAACATATTTCGCGATTGCTTGGTTTCTGGTCATCATTCGAACTTTGAGTTGAAAATTGCCCATCACATATAATTTACCATGAGTCTGCTGGCTACTTTGGAGAAACTGGAAGTATTTTCCCTTTTTCTAACAGTTTGTAATCTTTTCCGGTTTATTTCAAGCTTTCAACCACTGAGGAGACTGTGGGGAATGAAGTTGTTTCTCAAAATGTTTGTTCTTAGCTAGCAAACATCTCTGAACACAGAACAAACTTTCCTCAAATTGTCTTGTTGCAGTTGTGATAAAACAGCTTTTTCAGTAGGCGCTGAAGCCTAACACGAAGTAGCTAAAATATCTGAGTTTAACAGCCTTGTCATTTCTTCAAAAGTAAAAATTTTATTAAATAACGCAGTGCTGCATTCAGTAATTTTAATTCAATGAAGATTAGAGCAGATCGTTCAGCTACACATGTCGGAAAACTGGAGCATGCGAAGTAACACTGCCTTATCTACCCTACTTAAAATAAACACCTGCTGTTGTCCTTGCTTCATATGGACGTTGTTTTAAGAAGAGATAAAGGTATCTTCTTTGGAGAACATAAACGTGAACATGCCGCAGAACGACTACAAAATGTTTATAATCTGTTGGCCCTGGTTACAAGCGTGGTAATGGTGGCCAATTTATAGACGCCGCCTCTGTCGAATGTTTGTTCTGACAGCTATCAGGTAGTTTCAGACTAGGCACATTCCGTACTCTCAGAGGAGCTTAGATGAATTTAGCCTAAATGCGTAATCTTTATTGAATAAAAATTGTGGCAAGAGAAACTAAGTTTTGGTTGAACCATTCACAAGATTGTCAATCGAAAATTAATCCATTGCGGGCTCTGCCAGTTGCTTAAAAACGATTCCGGTGTACCTGACAAAACCAATTCATTTAATAGACCTAGCCAATCGTGGTGATCCAGATATCAGCGATCAACAATCCACCACCTAAATCTCACTGAGTTACGAAAGGTTATCCTCCACAGAACCAGTAAACGAAACAATTGAGAAGAGTTTTTATTTAATACTCGTCTACTTATACAGACAGCCCATTGCCAAACGATACTGACCATGAAATTGTTGATGGTCAGAGTTATGAAAACTAAACGTTACTGTAAATTAGTAGGTTATTGGGTTATTATAAGGTAAACACCACTCACATTGTCACAGACACCACGGCCAATCATATAAAAAACAAGACGAGTTTCGCTTTATTTAAGGCTCATCAGTATTACATATGTTTGCCACATCAGAAAGTTGAATCCCTATCACATTTTCCCTAGGCATGTTCTCCATGTTGTGCACACCCGAGTTATCGTGACCAAAGGCTGGAATACAATCTCCGGCAATTAATCAGTAACACGGAGCGGAATGCGAAACTTGAAAGTGTTCGATGTCTTTCGTTGTTATTCCGGTTCCTTATCTGCATACAACAATGTTACCAGCTAACGTTGATAAAACCGTGCGTTACAACAGACAATAGGGAAATGTGCACCTGCTCCACCAGACCATAATGAAAGGACCGTAATCCTTGAGAAAAATTTATCGATTTACGACGAGTTTATTTTGTCATGTCACTCTCAAAAATAGCAAAGCACTGGCATCATTATAGGTGTCAAGTTATCCAACTGTTTTTGGTTCGCCACTCAACCAATACAAGTTGACTTTGGTGTGGTTCAACCTGCAATAAGTAGGACAGTGTTCCGTTTGCAAATCAGAGTTGTATAGTAATCTGTATTGCGCTTGGAACGTCAGCGTCTTAATCTGGTTTTGAAAAGCTGCTTCTGTGTTGGTCAAACCCGTAAGGCTTATGAGCATCACATGAAAGGGGCTGACTGCCAACAGACAATTGAACGATTTGCTCACGGATGTATACCAGATGGCAAACCTGTGGATATTCGCTTGAACTTTCGTCGTAGAAGATAGTACGAAAAGGAACCACGCTTCATTTTGAGTGATTAATACGAAAACTTAGTTGTAACCTTAGTGAAGGCGAAGGATCGAACTGTGATTGTCACCTGTGAACTCTGCACGTTAGTCAGATCGCAGGTTATTTTCCACTTTCTGAACCCTTGTCCGATGGTCACGATAGTCGGCAAAGTTTTCGATTGTGTGATCCAATCGAAAAACTCAGGCCGCCGGTGTATATCAGTCGAGGATAAAGTGTTTCCATTAGACTGACATGGCGTACTTGGTTTACTGCATTGTCTTTGTTAACTTATCGCACGAACGTCTGCCTAGCATCGTGATTCTAAAACAAATGTAGGCTCGTTGCTTTCTTGATTTCTACACGCAATACCTTCGAAATTTTTGCTTCCTCATCCAATACTTGTTACATGAACATCAAGACTAGAATCGGTGACATCTAACCACGGAGTAATATGGGCCAGTATGAAGCGATACTCGTTAAAAGACCATTAAGATTTAGCAGGCCGCCTCAATGATGTCGGCTCGAGGACATCATTCTGAAAGTAACCTAGAAAATGTCTTAAGCTTTCAAAGTCTAAAATTTGACGTGAAAACACGCAGTTTGGGAAACACTGTTTCGACAGTTAACATAACTGACTAACAAAGTGGTGGCTGTAAGTTCGAATCACGTCTGTGTATCTTTTACCTAAAGCTTTAGTTAAAATTGAAGCGGATTTTGAGGAGTATTTTTGTAGAAGGACATCAGTATAAAACCGAACTTCTCTAATAATAAGAGGTAGTACATATGTTCGAAAAAAGGCCGCTGTCTGATACTTTGAGAAAAAAATGGATATCTCAACCTCAGAATCATCAGTTCGGTCAAGCATTAACCAACCATTTACAAATACAAAAGGAGCAATTATCTAAAGTTATAATGTCCGTTTGAGATGTGTAACGCTCGTATAGAGGACTGAATTATGTTTCAATTGGAAATGAGTTAAAACTAACAAAATGTACCCACCTTGAAGTCCTTACTAACAGAGTGCATCATATAATGGTTATTTCTGCTTAGTTTCTCAAGTTCATAGGTGGATATTTCGTAGAAGTCTGCTTCAATTACGACTTAACTTCAAGCAGCCGCCACGTACTCTTCACTAAATTGGAATATTTTGTATGCACTGGTACCTGTGCTATATGCTCGATTAAAACCAAGTGTTTTTCAGTAATGTCTGCAAGATTTTTGGTGAAAATGTTTGATCACCAGCTCATTCAGACTTTGCGCTAGACAAATCGTTATTAATTTCTTATCAGGAGATTTTCCCAATGATCCCTTCGTTACACACCAGATCTTTCGTCAGTAATGTTTACACATCCTCACTCGAACCTTCGCGTGTTGTCGCATCTTTGAGTGACTGGGATGTAAAATTTTGTTGAACCCGTTTGATTCAATCCAATGTAGTGCATTAGCATTGAGTTTTTATGTCATGGGTTAGATTGCATATAATTACGAACAACAAGTAGTGCGATGGTACTGTGGTAAAGTGAAATCGTTTAGTAAGGCTAGCTTTCACTTGTTAAACCAGCTAGGTTAAAAGCAGGATTCACGAGGGCAACTCTTGCTTAATATGTGCTTAATAAGTGAGTAGTGTACACAGCTTTCTAGCGATCACGTGGAACTTAATTCAGTTTGCCTTCTGTCAGGTAAGTGAACTAGTGACTTATTCTGACACGGCGTCTACTTCACCGCAGATTACTCAATGTGGCTTCAACTGTTTGGTGGAAACCGAAAACTAGGCAGACGGTGACGTGATCGAGGGCTACGAATGCCATATTCATCACCAGGAATAAGTACACTGAGTGCTGTTCACCTGGTTGGAGAGTTCACAATCATCCATAGTGCTGATTGCAAACTCCTTCTAACATGATAATGTATCGCAGTCAGTGGCAAGCTAACGATTAAAAAGTTCGTGAGCCTTTACTTTCATTAAGCTCCATCGTTTTCTTTTGCATCTCTACCTTCTTCTTATCAAATTGTCGTTTATTTATCACTCACTCTTTCTGTGAACCATTGTCCGGACCAACGACAGTCCGGAACACTGTACCAATTGGAACACCTCAAAGCTGAAAGTGATGATGATGATTGACCAGTCGTGACAAGGTCAAAACTCGAGTTAGATGTTTCATTAGATGGATGCTAAATGAAAATCTAGAATGAAAATCTAAATGCGAGTGCACCTTATTTTGTACGACTTACACCACACTAACTCTTGAAGTGGAATTCGTTTCACACTGGTAGAAGGGAATCTCTCTGACAGCAGGCCATTCAAATTGTGCAAACTGATTAATATATGGTAATTAGTGGTTCCAGGACAAGTAGTCCAGAAGTGCTGGGTTCACCGAGTTTGCTTTCGTATCGTAGTTGACCGAACTCAAATAACATTGTTTCTCTGTTGTGCAACTTGACTTGGTATGATAAGACTTAACTCATAATTGTACAGTCACTACAAACGAGTTGGTCTGTGTTGAGCATACAACCATAATCCACTAAATACGGTATGTAAGAATGGTACCAGAAATGAAACTTACATGCATAAACATCCCTCGACTCCGTGGCCTCGACAGGTTAAACCCTACAGAAGTTCAGTCAACCAGCATTCACTGTGTTTGATGAGATCCATTCAGTGAAAAACTTTCTAGTAAATGCCACCCAACAGATTTCATAGTTAATCAGTCACCTTTCAGCCATCAGCATATCAAGGGAAATATGAGGGATATAAACATATACTATTTATGATAATGAACGAATATGCATCCAAGTATAGTGAACTACCGAAACCGGCTGAATGAAAGTGTTGCGAGCAAACATGCGTTATGTCAGAGTTGTACCTAATGAGTAACTTATTTCATCGATCCTCTGAAATGAACTTCCATTGTTAGCAGAACTTTCAATGAATAGGAAGTAATCTAATTTTTGTGGCATACTAAAATGTATATGCAATTCATGTGTAATATTTTCTTATTGCGGTTAGGTGTTCAGGCGGACTACATCTAGACGTACCAGTTAGTCGTAATTGGAAATATATCTAGCAGGTAAGTTCAAAAACAAGAAGAAAACCGATCATCGAATTGCGGTTTGAAGGTGTACATCACGGAGTATCAGAACCAACCTAGAGAAGTTGTGTAGTCTAGTTAAACAGAGAGCAAAAGTAGTTGAAACGGCAGTTTTTCTTAACACACCGCGGAAATTAACACTTGAAATGGATAGATGCCAGACAGTTAAAGAACAATTGCACCACAGATAAGACAAAGAACTCTGACAACAATCACAACGACAAAGCTATCGTGTCGCTTACAATTCAACAAAGTATCACTAACAGATATGTTTAGAATGATTCATTTCTCACACTTTCATCAGTCTCAAATGCCATGACATAAACATTACAATATCCACTTAAGAGGTTTAGATGCTTTGAAAAATAACATACCGCTGTTTTATCCCAAGGTATCCACTGAAAGTATTGCAACTGCAACGTCGTAACTAACAGCTATCGATGCAGGTTTGTTTCTGTAGGTTTGGGCCCAGTGGTCTTTCCCTATTCTCGTGAAGTCAGTAGTTTATAGTGCTTCTGACTCATGTGAATACGCATGCTCAATGAATAACTCCCACTATTTGCTTAGTAAACGCTAGAGAGGCTAAACAAGCGTGTTAGTTGGTTCAGATGATCGACTGAAACTCATTGTCCCTCAAATATTTAGTCTGGTTTAAAGCAGTCTGACTGTTCTACTTAGGTCTATTCGATGGAGGTGTTACGATTATTGTTTGCGATAGACAGTGTTAGAAGAGAGCAATAGTTTCATAAGTAAAATCAATGTAACCAATTCTGTGATGTTCTAGGTTATCTTACTTGTTATTCTGATAATCTGGGTGAGTTAATACAAGCGGTTGTAACATTTGTACACCGGTCGCAATGTATACTGATTGTATACCTAGATGATTTGTGTAACGTTTGTATTACACTGTGTAGATTCAATAAGGGTGTGAGAAGCTGACGGATGAAGGTCATTGAGATGGCTGGAAAACACTAGTGTTCGGTTACAATTTCGTTTCTGTTCAACATATAGTGAAGTGTTTGTAGGAAATCCGGAAAATCTTGCGATGAGTGATAAGGCAAACCAAAGCTAAATGTCGGAATAGTTAGATTTGGTGTAAATGATTTATTACACGAGAGGGGACATCAGGCATGTGGGTGAGTCTTGACTAGGTTCAAAAATGCTGGTTAAATCATGGCTATTCTTTATGCATTGCGAGGGATGAAAATTTGGATAACAATGTTTGCAACATTCAGCAACAATGATAAGATTATGTACATAAATATACATTTATTAAAACATTGCACGAGACTGATAACAACTTTTCTTCTGCATAGACAGGTCAGACAAAAGTAACATTAGACTTGTTTGAGCTTATCAGTGGTGTATATCATTTTTACAATGCGGAATAAAACTCTGACCACGGTTTTATGGGGCAAACGTGTTGACCGCTTTGCCACTGACCTGAACTCAGACACAAACTCAATATCATATGCAAAGCGCAGCCATATTAATTTGCAAGTAACGCTGTGACTGCTCAGTGACCCTGAGAAAAGACACGGTGATTGTCCTGTTAACTTCAGTTGATGATCACACGATTAGGACTCCTACCCAATCTGAAATCACATAAATTCCTGAATGTGTAGAGCAATACTTTTGACTAATAGTAAGTAGTAGGGAATTTGGTTGATATAAGTTGAACATAATCCATAGGTTATTTCGTCTTTCGCATTCTCATAAACTGTTCAATCATCCACTTTCAAAAAGTAGCAGTATACTTCAGTTTTCCCCCTGATTAGAACTTGTCAATAGTGCATATTGTTGTCATGTATAAATATAAATGAGCTACAATGGTTGAAAAAAATAAAACCACCTGATTAAACAGATAGTGCTATAAAATCAGTCATCATCGTCATCATAGACAGCAATACATCAGCAGTTCACACACTAAATTATTTAACATGCTCTAGGGGCCTACCTTCAAGCTCAACTAAGTTTATCAACAGACATGGAACCATTGAATGTTAGTATGCTTGGGTGCGAGCGTGCGTGACAAAGAACAGAGATTGCTTTCAAATCGACCTTATAAAACCCAGTCTGGTGATCGTTCTGAAAATATCATTCGTCTAAATAGATCCAAACATCTCGTGGCATGAGGCCAAGTTCAAGTGGTTTATTGATAACTCACCCAAAGAATAATCACCCTCTCTGAATTTGCTATACTGCTTATTTTCCAAAGAATTTTCGAAATCGGCTGTCAATAACAAACAAATTTGACGTGTCAGATGTAGTAGAAACCTATATATATATAGATGATGGAAACCATTGGGTTATTTTGAGATTGAAGTTCGTTTGGCAAATATGAACAGTTTCAAAGTAGACATGAAATGGCTTGTTTCGGCCAAATATAATCAACAAAGTCTTTAATGTACTCTGTGTTGTAAAGCTCAGTCAGGCAATTTATCAGGTTCTAAATCCAGAAACTTGTCTTTGAGGGTTGTCATTAATGTACGGGACATATGTGACTGACTTAAACTCAGAGATATTTGGACTAACGTGTGGTGTATGACTGGTATATCGTGAACACCATTCTTATGCGTTTGCAACTTCAAGTTCAAACTCACCCGGCTGCCTCTATTCAAACCAGACAACGAATACCAGTGATTGTATTACGAGGTGGGTGTCAATTGTGCAAATAACATAACACTGGGCATTATTAAGCCAGCAATTCTAAACGTACGGCCCCAATTACTTAAGTGTGCCGCTCAAGTTGTCCAGCGGTCCTAAGAACGATAAAGTGACTGTCCTACCACATTCAAAAGTAGTCGCGCTGCCACCAGACATTATCCGCTTGGCGTGTTTTTTTCGCGGCTTCGCCAAACAGCATACCCTAGGCATTATCGTTAGTTCAGTTCTAAATAAACTCTTCAAAGCTTTCAATCTTACTTTAGACCGTAAAGAATAATCGATAACTTCCGTCACTTCTTTGAAATCGAGTTGATCATTACTCACATTTAATTGCAGTCTACGCATTCAGATGGACGTTCCGACCAGTCTTTGTGTAAAAGAAACACTAGACTCGAATTTCGTTCCTGTTAGAGTTCATCAGTATTGCAGCCAGGATATTAAAAATCCAAATAAGCTTTCATGGAGCAACCGCATTGATCAATGTACGTGCTATATTTGAACATTGCCAGGATGCGTGTATCAATAACAAGAGAGAAGGGAAGTTTCTTGAAAATCTCTTGTGAGTGTTCTCCGACAAAATATTACCAGTCGTGTGGAATCTCGCATTAAACCAAACGGTGTGACGTAGGACCTGGTAGCAAAAAGAGAAACTGCTTTTAACATACCGCTTCGGAAATCTGCAGAGTTAGAAGCGTGAAAAGAGGAATGACGATCTTCCATTTGTAACTCAACTTCACTCAAAAAACGTGATATAAGCATGGTGAAAAAATTAGACGTTCAGCTCTCGTCAACAAATTGTAAATTTCTGTAGTGTGTGATCAACAGTAAGAGTGTACACCCAATGTTTAAACGTGGGACTCGAAAATTAATGTGTAAGTTCATAAAAATATCAGTAACTACGTTAAGGTTCAACGATTTGTCTGAAGCATGCAGTTAGGTATTGCTGATTTATATGGTTCCCGTTAGAGGCTCGTGATGTATACACAATTTCTTCTTTTGTAATTAGAGCAGACTATTGTGGGTGAAGGCTTTTTGTTAATGGGTAAGGAGTAAAGATAAACTTGAACTATTTTTCCGAATTAATCAAAAATTATAAACCCGTACAGACTGTATCATAAATTTGTGTCAGCAGTATCTCAATCTTCTGATTAACGCTACTTATTTACTTACTTGCAGATCAATGCACAAACTTCTTATGTATCATTTTGAGGGAAACAAAAATGGATTTATCAAATAAAACAAAAACTTAATGGGTTGGATAATTTCCGTTGAACCTCGGTGCAGTATTTTTAGGTATCGTATTACTCTCAGAGCGATAAAAATTTTCATTGGCTGTTGGGCTGTTATGTGATGAAAAAAAGAGACTGATAGAAAAATCCACAGGAACAAAAAAATGAACTAGAACGAACGATGAGATAGATATTTCGCATAAGTTTAGAATATCGGCTTGCAAAGTACCTGCATTTTGTAAACACGAAATATGAACCTGCTCCAGGCAATTATTCAAAGGGCGAAATGAGAGAAACTTCAGAACAAGATGGCGACCATGTGCTTCTCATTGTGAAAATGATGTAGGACAAACTTTCTATGGCGCATAATGTAGTGTTTACTTTGTACTCTTGAATGAAAAATTATTGCACATTTTGGATGAAACCAACAACACCGAACTCAAACTAAAACTATGTAGCGCTTTGTTTTTCTGGTTGATATACTTCGGATACAAAATGACCATCCCAATTTATCTTTTGGCGATAAGTGCATCTTTGTACGGAGTTAATGAAATGTCGTTCAAAAACAAGATCATTCATGATAAGTCAAGTGCTAGTGCTTTATCAAATATCAATTATTTGTTTAGTGGTTTACTAACAGAGGTACTGTGATTGTTGATAGATTAGTTCCAATAACTGCCAACAACATCGAAAACAGAACACTGAAAATAGTGAATTGAGCAAGTCATGGCTTTACAAATTAGATCACTTGGAAATTCTTCTCGGGTGTTGGGTTACCTCAATTGAATTGTGCGGATTTGATGCATATTATTTAGGTTTGAGTCATGTCTTGGCTATTTTTAGCAGGAAACATTTTGGTACTGGTTGAAATGACTGGTTTTCTCTACAATTATTAACAGTTTTGGTAGAAACAAAGAATATGATAAAAACCCGTTTTTATTTGCACAAAAAACGTCACCTAACTGTCATTGAACTAATCACTCAACTTCTTTTAATTCGCCATGAACTCGTTTTGTCACGACGTCGTAACATTTCGAAACTTGGACACATCAGTCTATTGTGGTCACTGCTTCGGTTGTCTGATTCTAAACAATTACATCTAGGACATTCCTGTCAGCCAAAATAGGAAATCTATTCAAAAATAATTTATGGTTTATCACCTGTTTTTAGGTGAGGTGTTATTTGTCGTTTTTGACTAGAAAGGCCATTCAAGTGATCGTCACCTTTAGTTAGTACACTCTGGTTCCACCGAGCACGACTTCAGTTTTCAGAAGGTTAATATGAGTATCACAATATTCGCTGACCGGATTACAGTGAGTGCTCTGTAGTGACCAGTAAGTTGTTTATGAATGGAAGATGGGGCAAAATTTAACAAGGTAACCTGATACTCATATACTATGCCAGACTGTGAACTGGTTCACACAGTTTACTTCCTTGTGCAACCGTTATTTCTCTCGAGCGATAGTAGTTTGCTGTAATCAATTTTCATTAGCATTTCTTGTCAGCCCTTCGAATAAAATGTTGTTTTTGCTACATACAAGAGAGGTGTAAGCTTACCGTTATGTATGACATAATATGAGGTTTTAATAATTGTGTTTTGGTGTATTTCACACAAGATCAAATTATACCGACTTGCTTGTCCTTGCTCACGGTTGTTAAAATTGGCACCAATGGATGATGACCGGGAATAGACCCTGGTATAGCCCATACTGCTAATAAGTGGATAAACGTTTCCTGTAAAATTATACTTCAATGTTCATTGTGAACTCCGTGGACTGCGTCATGTCAATCAGTGAAACCAATCAAGCTAACAAGGAGACTAGGTTTTGTTGTGGTATTTGATCAGAACGGGGCGAATATACAAAAGATGAACCTGGCAACGATTTGGGTTCTGCTACTCTGGGGAAACACAGCAAAATTCTGTCGAGTGCAATCGACGACAAATGTTACTAAAAACGTGTTTACATGCAGGTTGTTGACAAGTAAAATTCTAGGTATCTCATTTTGTGACCAACTGATTTTTCGTAAATAGGTTACTCATATTCCCTGTAGCAACGAAACTACTCTATTATACAGTTGTAATCGTATGTTCAAACAACTGATGGTAGACCATGATAAGGCTGAATAAGTTCCTAAAAATAATTGTGACACTGAGAATGAGAAGATCCGGGTGGTAAATTTCACCTACACAGAGTCGTGACTCAGACATTTATGGGTTTTTTTTTCAGAATTGAACACCACCCACACTTGATCGCAACGTTCCCATTCAGATAAATGTTTCGGCTAGCCCCCTTCGGCAGGAAGCATTAGACTCAAGATTCGTTCTAATGAGAGCTCATCAGTAGTGCATATCCTTTTCCGGATCGGAGTTTGTACTCTGACCCTCGAGCTTGTGAGACTACCGTGTTAGCCACAATGCCAATCATCTCATAATAAGCATGAGTGAAGAAGACATTAACTTCAGCTCAACCGGGAAGTCTTGATCACGGGGTTATAAATTGGATAGAACAGAGTGATTGTGTTCATTCTACTTTCGGAATGATCGGGCAAGCTGAACATTATTCATAGAACGTTGTGGTTGAGAGTTTGGATTTGATTATTCGGTCATGCCTAAGGTGAGGTTGCTGGCGCTGTGGTTAACACGCCAGTCTCACAAGCACAAGAGTCAAAGTGCAAACTCCGATCCCGACAAGGATATGCACTACTGATGAGCTCTAATAAGAGCGAAACTCGAGTCTTTCGAAGCGGGCTAGCCGAAACATTTATCTGAATGCAAAGGCTGCGAACAAGTGCGGGTGGTGTTTAATTTCGAAATCACCTAAATCCCCGTATCTTCACTACTGATTTGTGGCTTTGTAGATTATACATGAACGTGTGGACGTAAGCAAAAAAAACGGCATAACATTAACCTGCGGTTACTTAAAATTGAAGCTACTAATCCCCTCAATGTTCGGACTATTTGTGGGCCAGATTCCAGGTCTCCGTGTAAACAGCGTTGACCACCGAAAAAAAAATCACAAGAGCTAAGTAACTAAGAAGCCTTCTTCCGATAAATTAAAACCTGTGGGGAAAAAATAATCAACAACGAAGCACCGTGCGTTATGTAGGTTCTGATTGGTTTATAACACGAGATCCGTCTTTGGACAATATAGTGACGGTCTCCGTTAGTAGATGATAAGATATGTCAAACACCCTTAGTAACCAGCATACCCTACACTTTAATTTGATAGCATGTTAGAAGAACAATCTGGAGGAACGGGGGAGGTAAATATGTACTGTTGAATACAAATGTTACTGGATACAAGTCTGGAAGGGTCTGAAGCCCCTTTTTTCTCCCGGACAAATGTACTAGCCAGGGCTAATGCAGAATTAAAATGCTAGGTGTCTTTGGTTGAGTTCAGTCGCACAGCTAAAAGGAAAATATAAAAACTTCCTTTACAGAGCCAGCAGTTTCACCGGAGAAAACCTGACCGGAAAAACCGCTGGGGCTACCTGGATCTCAGGATAAAGGCACGTGTCCTCATCTGACTTCAGTATTTTCAAATAACATAGTTGACCAACGAAATAATAGGACATCTGGGGATGATATCATTAGTTACTCAAAGCATATTGATGCAACAAACTCCGTGAAAATCAATGTCCACTTTACACACTAAAGTAAATGTTTAGCTCCAACGCTAACATTTCTGCGTTTGAAGGGTAATTTTTGGTCGCCAGGTGAATATGACCATGTCCAATCGTTGATCAACAGCTGAGTACCGTGTTACGATTTTCAATCGACATGTATAACTGCTACCAAACCATGCAATACTCAACTATTTTAGCTTTCTATCTTGTCACTATACCCAGAATATTCACGGACTTGAAGGTTGCAGCCTGCTATTTCTGGCACTGCCTCTCCAGCGTATACAACTACAAGGGATTCATTGGACACATATAAAACTTGAACACGGCCATACGCAGTAACAGTGATCGTGGCAGCTGAGTGGATAGTGATCTAACCGTCTGGTGGTATAAGCCCACTGAGTTTAGTCGTCTATGTGTCTTGGTCATTCTTTACATGACAGTTGGTTGTGCATTACTGCATCTTAGCAAAATTTATTAAGATTTAGGAAGTTCTACTTTATCGATACAGTCTTTTAACCTGTATTGTGAATCTCAAAGCTAAGAGCAGAAGGTGGCACCATTTCGTTCAATCTCCTGAACCGCAGCCATGTATCTATAGTTCTCATTTGTTCTCCTGTTCTAACATGATTTGATCGTTCATCGTCAAAGTGAAGTTACACGTTAGATACCATAAAATTTGCACGAGCTGATACAACTCAACCGTTTTTATCTTTTATCATAACGCTGTATAAGACAATCGCTTTTTCACCGCATTCTGATTAGTTATCCAGCCAATGTCCTGACTTTTCACATTATACTTAGAGAGCTAAAGTAGTACTTTCCATCGCGAAGAACAGGAACACTTTTGACGGTGACCGAATACATCCCAAAGTGACTTAAATAAGTGACGATGCACCAACTTCAACTTGGTGACTTGGCCGCTCGAAACTGAACGCCATTGGTTGTTGAATACCACAGACCACCAAGTGAACCAATTCAAGATACAGCTGTTTCATCTAAACCTGAAGTTACTGGCATTTCTGCTAAAACCAGTGCCTATCCGAACTTATCAGCAGACGTGCGCAAAATTAGCCAAGGTTACTTAGTAGGTTCCCGTGGCCCTGACTGCCTCACACTTGTCATGATTGTAGTTGTGTCTAGTTACTGTTTGTCCTAAATTTGTACGATACTTACAACCTGCGTGTTAAATTTTTGCGACTGACAGAAATAAACGAAATGTTAACGTATCACAACATATCCATCTGTTCTGATGAAGTGGTCAAGAGAAACTCAGCTATCAAGTCATTTGTATGGGGCATTTTTTTGCGAGAGACAAATTCTCCCAGTAATTGTCTGAGTTGCACAGAAATTAACTACCGGTTGCATGTAAGTTCTCCCAATATAACGCTGGTTACTTTCAAAAGAAGTAAGCTTAAACTACACTCTTAGAAACAGTTGCAAAATTTACAGAAAAAAGAAGGGAGTACGTAGTATGTATGCTTGCGCAAAATCTGAAACTCAGCCTCTGGCGCCGACAATATTCAGTGCAAATATTTCCCGACGTTATAGGGTAGCTAGTTCCGCATTATCCGCTGTTTCACTTTACAATTAACCCTTCTCATTCTGCTGGCTAGTTTGTTTTTATTTTCGCGCAAAGTAGACCTACTTTTCTTTCTTCAACACCGACAGATTCACACCAAAATCGTCTTTTAGGCACAGTCCGTTTTCTGTTCTAACAGCTGGTCCACCCGATATCCGTCTGTGCGTAGGAAAAGTTGTAATCACATTTCGTTGTTTATACAGGTTACAGGTATCTACTTATTTGCAAACAATCATATATAGCTTCACACAGCGAAAGCACAGTCCAATACAGTAGGTGGAGGGATGTGACTAAAATTGTGGTGTCAAACAGTCGGAGATAAAAAAACACATTAACTGACTCAGTCACTAGGGTTACATAGAGATCATGTCGTCCTTGGGAAAGATATTCTTAGCTGAGTGTAATATATGTTTAAAAGACCCTTGTAAGGAAAACAGAATAATCGAAATACTTCAAACATATTTTGAGTTACACAGGTTCCGATTTGTACAATCAGCACAGTTTTAAAGATGTTAGGTTAAATTGTAAACATTTCGTCGCATTTCGTTTACTCCCGAGTGAAGTTTTCGATTTAACCGCAAAAACAATAGCAATCATGATGGTCAAATGCATCATTTTAGCATGTTAAATAACTACTTTTCCCAAAATACCTAGCAACCAGTAAGTAGACGGCTCGTTACTGTTCAGGAGTAAAAACATTTTAGTCAGCATGGATTGAACAACACTCTGTCAAACACAGATCATGCATTTCCGTAAACATTACAATCGATCTTTTTCAGAAACAGGCTTTAGACTCGAGTTTAGCTATCACTAGGATTCATCAGTTATGTACAATCTGGCATTGGCTGGAATTCAAACTTCGACCACCAAATGAGACAAGAATGCTGAACATGGCTTTACTAACCCCATACTGGGCACTACCATGTTACCGTATGAAAAATCTAACTTACACTTGCTTGCTACTAATGCTCAAGTTGTACAATCTACTCGCTAGAAAACACGAAAACGGTTCTGTTAACTTCAATCGCTAACATCACAACAAGGACTTCTCACCGAGTTTAATTCAAAGAAATCCTTTAAAATGTTAAGCGATATTTCGATTATCGGTAAGTAGTAGTTTAAAACACTGAGTTCATTTCATCCATCTGCACATAGTACAAAGTTTGGGATTTTTGTGACAATCATACTGCACATTCTTCAAAGAACTTTGTCGCTTTCGCAAAAGGAAGGCTTGTTTCTTACAAATGGCTAGAAATACATGCAAACTTCAACTTCGGATCAGTTTACGCGGACATACTTAAAGATTCTAGCCCATGAACTGGAATTCAAAATTCTTCCCAAAATTGTCGATCGATCACAAACGAAGGTGCAATTTGAGAACCTTTATGATTAAATAAAAGAATTGATTCCAACGTCACAGGACAACCAAGGATGGTTCCGCGCGAACATGCCCGATATATTATACAGCATTTTCTGACTTCACCTGTGCGTCAGCAATGCTGTCTGACAACCGCGAGAAATGAAAGATGTGTTGTTCCTTCAACGAGACAAAGGTTTCAGTTTATTTATCATGAAAAAGGATGATTGTGTGTCCAAAGTGAAAGGTATCCTGGTGGACACAAAGCGTTCACACAGACAGTACGATTGAGAATAATATTTTGATAGAGAAACAAATCCCAAGAAGGCTCCAAATTATACTACTACATGGGTACATCTTGAAACTACAATACAGAAAAATGAAGCTGAGGAATATACATACTACTTTTAAGAGGTGCTCCAAAAACACAAATGTGGTGCCCCGTTAAATCCAATCCTCTATGTAGACAATTCACCACAAGTTTACCAGATGGCTTGGAGATATTCACCATCCCATCCCCCCACCGTGTAAAAGATTCCTTTGAACCGATACACAGTTTAGAGATCGTTTCGGCAAGTTCACATAATATGTATTATATCGTTGTTGACTCGTTGGTTACAAAGTTCCCTCCGAAAAACAGTTGATTTTTTGTGCGAGGTTATTTCCCATCTCCCAGCTGATTACTCCAAGTAATTTATACTTCTGTGTACAAAAAACACCCGTCCTCATCTTGAAAGATCATCGTATAAACAAGTTGATGATGTGGCAAATGTTAGTTCATTGTGCCAAAAACTTGCGTATAAGTCTTTAGGAATGCTTGAATTACAGCTGTTTGTTTTTATAGATGGGGTTGGCCTCTATAATCGATATGTAGATGACATTTTGGTTTTTACCATTACTATTCATTTTGTTTCACATTTAAACCTTTTTAATTCCGCTCATTCTAATCTTTCTGTTTCTGATGAAGAGGAAACAACCCACAGTCTACCGTTTTTAGACATTTCACTCACCAAACGGTAGGATGGCTCACTACAACGCTCATTGCACCGATAGGCCACTTGGAGAGGTCAGTATTTGCAATTTTCTCCTTTCGCACCAATTAATTGTAAACGAAGTTTGGTGCGAACCCTGTTTCATAGAGCCCGGGAGATCTGCACCGATGAATGCTTGCAGGGAGGAGGAGAGATTGAAGAAGGTGCTGCTCGCAAATTGATATCCTCAGAAGTTCGTCGACATTCACAACCAGAAGAGACTGATCAAGACTGCCGTAAGTACGGTTCCTAAGAAGCAGGTCCTTCTGAACCTACATTTCAAGGGTGATCACAACACAATTGATGCAGGTCAAAAATTACAGTCTGCTCTAACTCGTACATACCTTGATGCTGAATTGCGGTTGCTACTCACAACTAGGAGTATCGCTCAGCTTATTCATAATCGTGACCTACCGAAATGTTCTGTCTCACATGTAATCTATCATTTGACTTGCAGTTGCGGTGACGCCTATGTCGCCAAAACAGACCGATGCCTACGACAAAGAATGACTGATCATAAGTCTAAGTGGCTGGTACGCGCCTTAACGCAACAGGCAATAGCAAGAGAGCGACTAAAACGAAATCCGACCTCATCAATTGCAAAACGCATCATGGAACCCGGTCATGTTGACCCCGCCAATTCGTTTTGCTTATTTTTGCGCAATCAGAATCTTAAATCGCTTGTAACCTCGGAGGCAATGTTAAGCAACACTTGTCATCCCGACTTGTTTGTGTATAAACTGTTGAAGCATGCAGTTTGTCTGCCCTGGAACTGACGATAGTCGTTGTTTCATCTAAACTCAATCGTTCAGTGTTTCTATTGTTGTTGCTATCCGCATGTTTTACGTTCGCGACTGAAAAGAGTAAACGAAATGTTAACATCTCACGATATATGTCTTCTATCTCTATTGGTGAAGAAGTAATTCAACATGAATAGAATTGTTTATCTGCTTCAGTACTGAGTTGGTGATTATTTATTTGATACAAACTAAACGTCAGTTTCGAGTGATGTTCATTTCCTATAAATGACTCTATCTTGGAACGGTGAAAATCCTTCTGTATGAATAATGATACATTAGTGGTGGCTTCAACAATTGTTGTGAAAGACGATATAAATAAGACTTCAAAATTTAACTTGAAGAAACGGATCGAATATCTGAACAAAATACTGTTACAGTTATACGGTTAAATGTTGCAAACAGTAGCGCATAATTCATAGGTCTTGACAAGATATTTTAAATGTTTGCATGAATACCGGCAATGATGTCAGAGATGATTATAAGCTCACGCAGAATACAGTCAATTTCAGAAGAAATGACAATCCAGATTACCTGAATAAGTTAACAGAAATGTAAGTTTACTAGGCATTTAAAGCAAATGTGTAGTCAACATGAGAGCGAAAAATACGAAACCTATTTCAAACAACTACAAGAATACGACAAGAAACACGTTGTGTGGAAAATGGCAAGGATTACAATAAAATCACTAATTGATGGTATTCAAATATTCACATCTGTTGTGGTCAGGTAGTGTAAGTTACCATGAAGACCAACGACGATACTCATGCTGTACTGTTTATAAATCGTGAGTTGGTTGAAGCTAAATAAGTTATTCTCATTAGACAAGAACCATCAAATAAAATAGAACGGACTTCTACAAAATGCGACAAGAGTATGCTTCAGTCTATCCATTCTAACGTTGAAATGTATAACTTGATGGTGACCTATAAGGTACTCATGCGAGTGGATTGATCCCTACCCACACTTGATGGCGGCTTCCACATTCAGGTAAACCTTTTGGCTAGCCCACTTCGGAGAGAGGTACTCGACTCGAGTTTTGCCCTTAATGGAACACATCCGGACCGAAATTTGTACTCTGGCCTTCGTGCTTGTGAGACCAGCGTGTTAAGCGCAAGGACGATAACCTTACAATAGACATGAACAAATAATCACACCCAAATGCACAACCGCAACGTTGTATGGATAGTATTCAACTTTCCCGATCATTTCGAAACAAGAATAAACAGAATCGCTCCGTCTAGTCCAATCGAGAACCACCTAATCAGAACTTCTTCAACGGTGATATATGATCATCCGATCATTTCTGTTGTGAGGTTATTGGTCTTACGGTCAACATGCTGGCCTCAGGAAACAGAGTGCAAATTTGGTTCACACGTGGATGTGCACTACTAACAACCTCTAATAAGAGCGAATCTCGAGTCCAGCGATTCGTATCGAAAGGGGTTACCTGAAAGACTTATCTGAATGTGAAGGCTGGGACCAAGTGTATGAGGTGTTCTTCTGGTAATATTCCAGACACTCAAACTTTTATTCATGTAGTAAAATGGTCAGATTAAAATCGCAAAACTGTGACCCAGGAGTCAAACGTATTATCATTCGTATATGATGCATTTCTAAACAAAGTTTCAGCCTATCTTCACTTCGCTTACCCTGAACTACATAACAGATCATGAAAGCGCAATGATTTCATGAATTTTACTCTATACCTGCGATGTAGTCAAATCCAGGCGGACTGCACCTATACAATGCCTCACGATGTGGAACGGAAGCCTTGCACTGGGGTTCAGACGCTTATGTGGACTTGCAAGAAACGTTTTCTCTCCAAAATGAAACTAACAAACATCCGTATATCAAGACTTTCGGAGCAGGCTGAACGGTAGATAGAAAATGTATATATCCCAGACGAAATATGCACCGCCGTTTTCGACAACACGGCAGCTACTCAGTGTGTTCTTTGATCCAACTCGATTAAGACGCTGAAAAATGTAAGCATTTGCACACTATTTTGACCCCAGTGCAATAGTCCTTTCAGTTGGGGAATAAGCATCTCACAAGCTGACCAATGTGTTTCATCTGTAACCTTTACCCTTTTTCACTTTTGAAGTCACTCAGTATGAAATATTATGCACCAGATGAATGTTTTCAGCGATGGTAATGTTCCATCCTCGAGTTTTCCTAGTTGTATACTAGAAAGGTACGTCGTAGTTTTGACAATCAGTACACCCATAAACTGCCAAAGTTTTCACACCCACTCTAACACTACTTGACCCTATGTCGCACAGCCAGCAAAATGTTTGAATATGCGCCACACGTGAAAACGGTGTAAGCTACTTAAAAATAATTTCATTTAAACGTAGTACGTTTCATGCAGGAACTATGTTTATCACGATATAGCTAAGGAGAATGTACATGTAGAAAGGGGAGTTCGAACATTCTTCTAGCCATCTCAGTCAACAGATAGCGATCCGACTAAACAGGCTTGCGATCGGTCAAGTTTTAATACTACCAAAGATCGCGACGCAGTAAACTCATTACAGCTGGAATATGAGCCTGGTGGTGCACGTTGCAAACTTCTTCAAACTGACATAGTAAATTTACTAAAGGTAACCAAATAATAATAAGGTTGATGGAGTAGTTACGAAGTAGATAATTATGTTGGAAGCTGCCCATTTCGGTGCAGTTACTTGAAGAAATATTCATCAATTTTGAATTGAACAGGTCCGACAGAGAGAGGGAAGCGTATTTCTTTTGACAAGTTGATGAGAATAATGTGGTACTCGGTGACAGTTAAATTCTAGGTAAACTAAGATATTTCTGTAATTGCAGTATTCCATTTTGATTGAGAAATGTTAGGGACAAAAAAGTTATTTAACCAACGAAAAACTGGTTCCATTAATACAGTTCTAAGTACTCCCTATCTTCAATAACTGATCAGTCATTGAATCGACAAATCATATGTTGTGTACATACTGAGTGCATTATGATCATATTAATGAGTTCAGTAGCAATCTTCATGAAATTAGTGAAATTAACAATGACAAGCAGGTTATTTTACACTAGTATGCAGCGTGCACATAATTGCGCCACGAAGTCGATATGATTAGTAGTGTAACCTGTTTAACGAACGAATTGCACGAAACAAAAATCGTCATGCGGTTAATTTTTCCTCCAAAGCACCGGTTCGTATATATATAAGTTTGATATAAAGTATATATATAAGGTGATTACTTAAACTTCCAAAACGAAAGACAAACAGTATATCCTACAAAAACCGGTCTTTCATCTATTGCTGTATGTTGTCGGAATAGAATGACAAAACACAACCGATTTCAACTGAGAGTGGTTATCATTAAACATTTTTTCACAAACTGTATTCTTCATATATTTTATGTATCCACGCAAACTGCTCATTCATTAAAAACTTACTGTTGAATTTATTCGAATCACATGTCACCACTCAATCTTGTGCAACCAAAACAGTGAGCTCATTACCAACTGACTGACATTTTCTCCTCAGATTATCCTGTTATGTCGGGCTTGGCCTCCCTAGACACATATGAGGAGACAAACAGAATACAGCATTTAGGTGATGATACATTGCAAATAAGTGAACAGGGTGGGATTTATATGCCGGTATCATCAACCTATGGCCCTATATCTGTTTTGACATGAAGCAAATAATTAGCGGGCTGCCAAACCAGCGATGCGTAAATGACGACAGGCGCCCTTCTGTTGGACAAACGTCCTGGGATAAAGTAAACGCTCAGGATGCAGAGCGGTACCCGAAAGTTTTACTCACAGCAATTGGGTCAACTGCCTAATGGAGTATGTACATATGTAAATGCTCATATGCTGTGGTCTGTGATCCCAAATGTGAAGGGCTGTCATCGACCTCCCTAGCTGGCGGTAAATGGTACGACCGAGATAGTTAAACCCAATTCTCTTACTCGCTTGCATTTACGACGCATCAAGACTGAAGGATGTAGCGTGCGCGAGGTTTTCATTAATCGCTGAATTCATTTCAGCTAAGCAGTAGTAATGGTTGCCTGATATTTGTGTTGGAATAATTTGAGGTGTGTGATCAGCCTACTAAAATTCCGTTGCCATAAACTCTGTCAGTTAAGCTCTAGTTTGTCCCCCATGTAACCATTTGAGTTCGTGTAAACTTTTGGCATATAATTGTCTCAATAGGCTGCATGCATAAAATCAGGTTAGTTACCGGTTTTGAAATGTTACACCAAGTGTTTGACCACGAAGTACTGAAAATATACTGTATCTAGAGTCCTGAAAACTTCGCAGTAATTCAAACGCCATGCTCTGTGTTTATCACAGTAACCTCATCAGTGGTACTGAACGCTACTCAGTCTAGTTGACATTGTGAAACTACTTTACAGTGTCAATGAAAGTCACCAAATAGTGTACAGTTTATTGGAGACTTCGTAACTTCCTGGAATGGTATAAGACATGCGGACGCATGAAGTCCTTCTATTTTGGTAGAACCAGGTGGAAAAATGAGATTTTATACTCCATCTGTTTTACATTTGGAATTAGCTTTGTTTTGTCATACTTCAGCAGTTGAATTAATCTTAGGCAGTTGCACGGGTTGATTATTAGGGGCTGGACACCTCTGATAGGTGATCGTACATTCCTCATGTGAATGGCATATTGTACGACAGGCTATCAAGATTTATATATACCCGGCCGTTACTGTCAGACCTGTTCAAATTGAGTCTAAAAAATACAAGATCAGTGAGTGAAGGAAAACAGTACTAACATTACCTATCAGTATAAATGTAAACTATTTCTAAATTGACTTCAGTCCTAAAGTTTGTCAGTCTTCCTAGCGTTGACTACAAATGTTGCTTATAACAGTTTATGTATACTACCAAAACAGGCCCTGATGTTAGATTACTGAGACCGTCATCTGAAAGATTTCGGTTTGGAAACTTTCAAGAGTTCCTCTTTATTTACACGTTTAAATAAAGGCGTCATATGATTGGCTGTGAGAACAGAAAAAGTAAAAGTTCTTTGCAGCCGCCCTACTATTAACCACCGACTAACCAGCGACCACTTTATTACGGTTCTCTGGATTGACTAGTGCATCGGTCTAATCAGGGCCGATCAACTCAATGGTCTGTACAACGACCAAATGTTTGCTCTCCGTTGTATTCTCCTAGCCATCACGTTTCCGGTTAATGTTTTCAATCGGCTGGTCTACAACCTTCCCGATTTTAGCAACATGTCATGTGACCATGAAACGGTGCCGAACTTAAATGACCGTTGCTAAGCCGTTGGGTAAAAGTATCTCATAATCAGAGAAGTGCGATTAATCCACCTTGTGACGACTATCAGCAACTGGAGTAAATAACGGTAGTGTAAATTTAGCGTACATTACACTCTAGTAAACTTTGTAATGGCCGAAAGCCGGCGACAATATTTTCCACATGGTAAAGATGAACTTGATTCAGGCTAATAAATGCGGAGATACGAAGCTGATCATGTTGTATCGATTAGGGTGTAAAGTTAAAAAAAATTTATAACTTCACAAGTTTCGGACCCAGTTTTACGGATGCACATTCCAGCTACTATTTTGGAAGTTTCCCGCGACCAACGGAAGAAACAAAAGAAATAGAAGCAGACCTCACGGAGGAGACAAAAGAAGAAGGAGGCATACTTGTCAAATGAGCCATATTAGCCACCGCTATATTTTAAACGTAAGCTTTAAACAGCGGTCAGAAGCTACTTCAGTGTGATTTGTCTACGGACCTTCAGGAACGGGTGCGAAACCAAAGCGTAATTAATCAATATGTGGCAACCACTGGCAAATGGCTTATAAAGAGGTCATGGAAGAGAGGGATGTTTCATAAACTGGGAATAATGTAGCCTATCAGATCTCTTCACGGTAGCCATCCTTTAGAAGAAACGCTATTCCACATTCCAGAAGACGTCGGTAGGAACAGTAGTACCACTTCTTGTGACTGCTGTAATGAAACAAAATAGGAAACAAAATCAGCTTAAAGACGGGATAATTAGATCCACAGATATAGTTAACTGTTACTGACCTAAACTGTGATCATTGCGTTGCTTGCCAATCCGTAATAAGAAATATGGTGCAAAAAGGTTGAAGGCCATTCATAGTTGATTGAAGATTTTGCCCCCAAACAGACATTTCCATTGGCTCTTTTGAAAGAAGCAACCATCAGTATCGACGTTGGCTTCTGCTAACTTCGTCTTCAGTCCACAACCCTGTCACCACTGGGTCCACAGTTTCAGTTCGTTCGGAACAACCGAATTGAACATTGCGTTATTAATTGTACACTAAACGTAAGCAAACTGTCTAAAAACCTATGCACATACCATCTTGAGTAACGTCCCAGTTGCCTGACTGTTTTCAGAGGTGGTACTGTAACTGTTCCATCAAACTGAATCTACAATCTTCCGTTTGGACGTCCAATCAAGTATAAGTCACGGAGGTTTTCTGGACAGTGTGATGATTGATGACAAGAACTAAGGGTTGAAGTTTCCTTTGCTTGACATGTTTTCTTAATAGATATCAAACATTTTGTGGCAAGCGACTGCCATACTAAACGTGTGACATTTTTAATGTCTTCTGGAGACAGTTGTGTGAGTGACTGATATGCACTGCCTGAGGTGTATGAAATATTACTGACTTGAAATCGCAAAACAAGTGAGAAAGTCCATTTTTAGATCATAGTTGATAGTATTAGACTCGTAGCCTATACATTTTCATTTTATTAACACTATGCAGTATATTCCAGAAAGGTTAATGACGATATAACTTAATACACTCCAAACCGCAATATTCAAATGCACTTGAGTGAATCAACAACATATTCATAATATTCCTCCACAGCTAACTCTCACACTTGGTAATACAACAACTTTGCCTCCGACCCCTAAAATCATCTCGGGCAAAGTCGCCCATTCTACCGCCAAATGAATAAATCAACACTTCCGGTAACGTCCGCCTGACTGCATGTCATTTCGGCTTCGTAGGTGGGGCTTCACTGATGCGTAAATTTGCAAATCTAGTGGTGCTTCGTTAATTTATGTCCAGAAATGGTCCACTTACAAAAGTGAGATAGAATGAACTGGTTTATAATCGATTATGACTTCTGAACATTTTTGATCAAACGCACCAGACTCAGATTTTGTCCCGGTGGGTTAGTTACAAACCTAAGCTGGACTTAGATGTGAATTACTCACGTGACCTCATACTAATTGACATGGTTTAGTTCATACAACAAAACAATTGTGTTTGTAGATTTAGTATTTAGCTCAATTTGCTAGCCGTTCGTACAGAACTGTTGATTGACCGCAACAGGGTATAGGATTCCATACAAAATATATGTGGTGTAAATCGTAAACATGAACTTCAAATGGTCTTGCTGACGCCGGCTCATATTAGTGTAACTGTAAGGGCATAGATAATACAACATACAAACTAGGTGAAGTATTCGAACATGAAATGTTCGACAAAGTTGTACACTTGACAGAATAAGAAAACTGGGTTCGCCGAGTTGGATTGTGTGTTCACTGTGTGAAAGCTGATGGACAAGGGAATTTGAATTATTTCGCAGGACAGATTAGGAGGATGAGTAGCCATGCACACTGTGTGCAAACATTCACTTCAATTGATGAATCAAACTGAAACCAGTGATAAATACTGTCGAGTTCACCAAGACTAGTTGTAAGGCACTCGTGAAACAAATAATGTAGAACACAACCATACCGTCTCTGACATCAACTTAATCTGTGTCCAGTAAAACCAGAGCTTGTCTGTGCATTTTTCAAACTGACCGGTGGTGGAAACGATAGAATCTATTAAATTTTGGCAGGCTGTTGGCAGATAACATCAGTAGTGAGTCAAAACCAGTTTCTAAATTAACATTTGCAGTTAAAGCTAGATACATCTTCGTGGATAATGTATTTAGAGCGGTAGGATAGGTTAAAACTTTCGAGTGGAGGTCGTCGACCTCAAGCAACCATTAGTGTATCGACAGCTGCCTTCAGCCAGTAAGAAACTGAAGTCCACTGTTGCTTTCGGTTGAATTGAGAACGCGTTTTGTGACCCACTGGCACCGTTATGTAGACTACGGCTACAACAAAGTAGTGTGTGAATTTGGTCCAGCTGTCCCTTGCGTGTCCCCTTCTGAAGAAGGGACTGGTGAAGGTGAGGATGGATAGCGTCATTTGGCAACACAGGTGGTATAGTGCCATGGCGAGTTGAATCATGCTGCTATGCAGTTCAAGAGCCACCTCACATCACCACGTTGAAAGATCAGCGGTCAAGAACATGATACGCAGTTTATGCACACATTCGTTAAACAGTGCTGCCTTTGAAGGGTCAAAAGTGTTTCGATAGCATCTCCAAAAATTGCCCACACTAATAGGATCACCCCAGCGCAATGAGGCAGGCAGCGGAAGTCGACATATTACACTGAAGTCTGTGGATTTAAGCCATTAACTATTCTAGTTCAGTTAGCTAAGCGACCGCTCGCCGTATGTGTACAGACAAAACGGTTACAATCTATAAGATAATATGTATAACTGACGACATCAGTAGGGAAGGCAGGTTTCCTAAAAAAAAGTTTCAATGATTAATGTTTATCTTAAACCGTCCTCGTTAGGTTATCGCAGCCAATGAGTAATAAAATTTCCTACTGTGACTGCTTTCAAAAAGAAACTTTGCTTGAATTTCCCTCTAAAAGGCGTTCACATAGCAACCGATGTAAGAAGAAGTTACAACTGGCCTTAAATCACGTTTACCCAATGAATTAGGCCTGTTGTTCTTCACTTGTAATATCATCTTCCGTGCATCCGATCGTGACCAAACAATCCATTCTGCCTTTCGTCTATTGTATCAGCTTGCCTACAGTTGCTGAGACAAGTGTGACCTGCAGTTCCATTGACTTCAGAAGGCTCGTGGCAAACTGACTCATGCGCACAGCAAATTAACTTAACTATGAACATGTGGGATGAACAGATCCCGGTTTTATTTGGTTTGCTCAGCACTAGGTCTGAGACAACCTAGGAGACAAGCGCAGAACTCGATCACCTGAATAGGCTGGGAAGACTTCGATCGGTAACAGATGTCGAGCTGTCCATTTCTGCAGGAAGTAGAACGTGGTTGATCGTCGTTAAAGCGATCATTTTCTTCCTCACCATTAAGTGGACGTTTCGCAGTTACATGTTGTCCAGTGTACTCCCGATTTAGAATCGAATGTTATCGATGTTTTAGTTGAAGATTTCAAGGGCAGTTGCAAAAAAGCATGCAGCCTTCACAAGGCAAAATCAAAACCCACAACCTTCTTGATATCTGAATCGGTAACGACTGTTGCATTTACTTGAACACAAATGTGTGTAAATTGGAACAGTGGAAAGAATATACATCCAACAAGGTCACATGAGACGGCAGTACGACACACTTTTTCCTCAAAAGACTCTCCCTATTTGTTGCAATTAACATCGTTGCTATATCTGAAGAAGCATACGCCAGTTTGTACGCGTTATCCGAACTGTAAAACAGGCTCAGGTGTCAAAATTGGTCCGGTTCTGGTTATATGTTAATCGATAAGGACTCATGCAACTGTTCTGTAAGATAGTAATCACAAGGATTGGTGCAGTCAACTCCCTGGCTAGCCGATAGAACTTGATTTCAAGCTCCATCTGTCCAACTCTGAAGTTACGGGAATAATTTAATTACACCATCCGCATAGAAATTGACATAGCATTTTGAAGAGTATCAGAAAGTTGAACATATATCATGTTCAGTTTGTGCACCACGCAACAAACTTTGGCTCATTCAAGGAACACACCTGTAGTTCCAAACACAAGTTTACTTCGTCAGTCACTGACTGCTAATGATGAACTTATCTTTGTGTGGTGATTGCTTCATTAAACATGAAGACTATATTTAGAACGGGATGGTCAGCCAGTTTTCTCTGAGTGCTTTTGTATGTGTGAAACTGAACATCGCGTTCGCTGGGAGCCATCACAAAATTAGTTTTTATGTTTGATAAGCTCGATATGGGCACTCATTTTTGACTAAATTTGACATTAGACCCCTATTTTAGAACCAGCGCAGCTGACATGACAACTTATTTGTGGACAGCGATGTTTTAGGCTGACAGGCCGTAAACAACCGATTCTAGCTCCGTATTGTATTACCTGGCATAAAGTTTATGAAACATTATGACTGTCAATAAGGTTGTGAAAAGACCGCAGCGCTGACCGTGACCTTTTAACTAGTTTGAAGATTCCTACAAGGTAAAGCTGTTTTGCTCGTTAAATCACAGAGATTGATTTCCATAATGTTGAAATACTCACCCCACTATGAAGAAACATCTCCACCCAACAATCACACTTTTGCTCCGGGAACTATGTTTCTCACTGAAGAATGTAATATATCTCATTTAATCTTTAAATAAACGAGACCGGTAAAGAACAATACTCTTCGTTCAGAGAGATTCCTCTGAAGGACATGAACTACTTATACTTCTATTCATTCCGTTTTTCTATTTCGTCTCGCGCGCAGTTTCTCGTTGTTCACTCCATTGATTCGAAATCGAAACTTACATCGACCTCAGTTGAGAACACATGATAATAATATCTATTAGGAAGTCACGCTCACCTGGTCCTGTTAAGGAACTATATTCGTTAAGGAGCAAACTGAGGACAAACCGACAAATTTTGTGACTACTGGAGGTCAACGAGGAACCAGAGATGATCTATAATGACGATTTCTGAAATGAATCATCAAATTTGGTTCACCAGTATTAAATAGGTTTTTCCAGATATCCATAAAGACAACTAGATGGGTTGAAACGCTCAGGTATGTCTGCCTGTCGTCAAACCACTATCATTCTACAGATTAATGATTTGTGGAATTTATTAAGTTTTGTTTAACGATCGCCTATGAAAAATTGGCAACACACTGTTGAATTGAAACTAGGCTAAAATCCATTGGACACACCAGTTTCACCATTACCCGGTATGCTCGTACAAAGTAAACATTACTCATTCTATTTTAAGCAACTTTCAAAAGCGACGACGGTGTAGACTTGGTAAAAAAAATGTGACACGAAATAGTCGCTGGCATCCTAAAAACGTCACCATAGTTGTTTATAACCTGATTAGTCTAACTGCAAACTGGATTTGGTGCAGTCTTTTCACATTTTCAAACGACATGCCACTTCTAATTTCATTTGTAGTTGCCTGACTAAAGTTGTTGATATAACGGTAGTGTCTGTTTTCTCACATGAAGGTCAACATTATGACACGAGTTACGAAGTAGAGGCGTGCACTCCACCATAATTTGTCTGACGCCGGTTAGTGATGAACTGTTTTTACTGGATTATTTCAACACTTGGTTTGTACACGATTCATTGGTTTGATCTAGCGTTTGTAATAGGTACGTATATAGTCACTAACGCTCAACTCTTAACGCTCTCCATCTTCCAGGTCATTCCGTTTACTCGTCGCTCATTGAAAGCTCAGTAGCCGTTTTCGAATGCTTCTCTGACTACAGTGATGAACACGTAAACGTTGACAGACAGACATCACCTCAAATTTTCAAAGAACCTTAACTGTGGACGTTAACTTTTGATCCTTCATGCTAGTAATCTACAAGGCCCTAGAACTAAACTCAATGTGGTTAACCCTCATTGCATTTGTTGCAGCTTACGATCACATCATTGTGATTAGGTATGTGGATGATATGATGTTCGGCATCAAGCGCTCAATTAGGTTTTCTTTGACTGGTAGATGGTTTGTCGGGAATATAGATCCAACCAGACGCCTACAATTTGCTTATAGGCACCTCAAAATATATTGACATTTTGTTTTTGTTATGAAACGGGG
>JTDE01003033.1:11425-21770 GCA_014338405.1 Paragonimus skrjabini miyazakii | reverse complement strand
GAACTGCTTACTGCAACCAGTGCGAGGTCTTCTGCTTATTACTTGCGTGGGAGGTTTCAATCCTAGTACGATTTCTAGGGCTATTCGAAGTCCCTTATTCCGAGTACCATAGATTTACAGCCTCCACTCTCGATCACCCAGACCATGCAGCTGACCTATATCAATAGCTTAACCTCCGCCGGTATTAACACACAATGGCCATGGTTATTGTTAAAATCGCCGTACGTTCGGTCACCAAACAAAGTGCACCAAACAGTGCACTTTTAATGCCTTACTGACAGCTTTGTTCTAACTGGTTCCCCCATTATGATGTCTGGAGGCGATCCTACAAGACTTCAAATATGTTCTCGGCGTACTCGTGTAAGAAACCTAGGGAATCCACCATAGCAATAAAAACCATTAAAAAGTTAGTTTACTTAACCATGCTGGAAAGGTTCTAATAGCAATTCTGTACAATCGGTTTAACGCGGAAAATTTTGAGACGAATGTTCTTGAACAGTAATACGGGTTATGAACTAGATACGATGTTACTAACAGTGCGATTGTTGTTTCACAGCTCCAGATAAAGTACTGTGAACGCAATCCTATTCCATGTGATGTTTCTATGAATTTCACCGAGGCGTATGAGTCCGTGACACATGGAGCATATTTGGAGTGTGTCAAGTAAGCTTAGATGTAATGGTAGGTTCGGTACTTTGATCAGCAGGTTACACGCGGGTATGAAGGCGAATATGCGGTTGTACAGACCAACCTTTGTGGATTTTGAAATCGTCACCGGTTTGAAGTACGGTCGCGCCAACCCCTAATAAGCATTCAATTTCTTGTTGCTATTAATGTCAACAGTTCCCTCTCACGAATAAGAAGATATTATCCAAGCTGAAAGCCTTGAACATCGCAGCCCTCTAAATATTCTACGTTTTGGTGCTCCAGAACAGACATGTGACTTAATCAGTTGAGTGTTACTGTTCGTAGATGAGAGTCCTTTAGTTGCACATAGTAAATGATGATTGTTCGGAATGGTCACGGCTTCCACGACCATGAGAATAAATTTTGTTTAGAGTAGAATATCAAGAGGGGCAGAACATTTTTTTCCTTTCAGTCCTGGTCTGGTAAGGGAGTAAAGCTTACAGATTACATTCGTCTCAATTTAAAAACCGCTCAGACCTGTCAGTCAGATAGACGTTTATATGTAGGTAGGTTCATGAATGTAGGTTAGGAACTTGCGTGTTCAAAGTTAGAGCTACTTCTGAACGCCTTTGAAGGTGAATCTTGAAGTGACTTGAACATGACTTGAACATGAAAACTATGTTCCTTGCTAACAGTTAATTGATGTTGTCCACTCTGTTGTAACAGAGTGAAACCTGAACATTTTGTCACAAAAATGTGTGGTATTTAGGCCGCCTTCATCTGTAATATTTACGGCGCACCTTGACTGTCAGACCTAGTTTTGAACATCCAAGCAATTCGGAAAGCAGATAATGACCGTGTCGTAGCCACGTTGATGTCTACTCAGCCCCATTGGCTGAGACAGGTTCATCGAATGGCTGACTAATGGAGTCAGGAACAGTTATTTTATGAGTAGCTAAAAGTAGGTTAATGAAACACAGGAAATCCGAAGTTTTGACCAAAATACCTTATCTGAGTACGCATTCTGCATTTGTAAAATCGAGCAGACAGTGTACGGCTTTGAATCGGACCTCCTGCAAAAGAATCATATGGACAGGGGTCCAAAAGTTCAATGCGAAGCGGTTGAATGGCTGTGAAATCAACCGACTGATACAGAAAAGAACTATGAGCACCACAGGTCATATTGACTTGGCAAAATCTCACTGCGGAGAATCCAACCGCAAACGTGCTGACCGTTTCGGGCTAGCAGTTTTGTGACTACAAGAGACGCTTTGCCAGACAGATTGTTTATTGTCGTACCTTTCTTCAATGCGCTTAAAATACAAAGCCATAAACGCTAACACTATTTAGCACGGTTGGCGTAGTTCCACGTCCCTGACAGCAATGTGGTGGCAGTCTCTTTCTTGACCTATCAGAGATACTGCATAAATACCCTTCCAATAGTAACTTCCAGCTCTAATGTTTAAACTTCCCCCTTAGGTTTCACGTGTTTCAGTTGTGTTATACTACATGCAAGCGAAGGTGCACTTTATCCACCAGCAGGTCATCAACAACCGGAGAGCGAGTGCGTTAACCGTAATCAGTCTCAACCGATCGCATACTTGAATTTCCATATTTTCATTTGTATCAAAATGTGATCACGACCTCCAGTGAACCATTCATCGTCACCTTTACATACTTGAGTCTTCTTGGTCTGTCGTTACTTCACCTCACCAGTTTCATTGGTACATTTTGCGCCGAAAGTTCTGTATGACTTAATGAACTAAAGTCATGTGTTTTTATCCCTATGTAGCATGCATTATTGTGTAGTTGTATAACGGAACGGTACTTAGTTACTTTGTAAAATATCTTCCTCTTTCACTTAAAGATTATAATCTGGGTCTGCTTCTTGTTCTATAACACTAGTTCACCATCTGGTTAATTGGCACTGACCAGATCGATTACAAAGGCCTCCACTCTTTTGAGTTTACTCAGGATACAGGGTACGTAAGTGTAGACTCAAAAGGGTGTAGCGTAAACCACTGGTGGGGGCGTTTAACGCGGAACGTTTTTTGGGTTCGACCACTTTGACAAGCTAACTGAGGCAGTTAACTGTGTCATAGTCTGAACGAAGTTCAGTGATGAAGTAAGTGTTGCCCTTCGAATAGCTACTGAAAAGCTATGACTGCAAGCCCAAAAGGGAACACACAAAGATACGAAGTGGTGACTACTAAACGAAAACTAGATTTTATTTTTCCATGAAATGAACAGAAAATTCTCAAGCAATACAATTAAGTCAGCTGATTTATCACTCTGTAAGTCTCGCATGGTTAGGGACTATTAAGAACGTCGACGGCTGATTGATCATTCTCATTATTTCTTCAAACAGCAGACTTATACATACCTTAGGTCTGTCGTGAATAAAACGTGGATCATCAGGCCACATTCACAATTAAATATTAGCCTCCACAAACCCTGTTACACAACCGTACATAGTCCTTCATGCTAAATTCAGCTCCCGTGCTTGTTTAGGCTTGTATCATGTATGTTTATTCTGAAGTACTCACTGTAGCGCATCTATTTTTCGATCACTTTCTGTTACTTTACAGTGAAATTGGGCTCGAAGGCTTTCTTCATTGCCATTTTGTACAAGCGTTGCTGATATAATTATTGCGTTAAACCCCAGACAAGCAAGTTGCTCAAGACTTTCCCAAAAACACTTAGATATTTTGTACAACCGTTAAAATAACTGCCCAGTGCGGCCTGTGAGCATTTCCGTATTTGTTTCCTGTTTATGGTACCCATTAGCGTTAGAAGAAGACATTTAACGTTTACTGTCATCAATTTCTGTGTTAAAGTACGCAGATTATCTACAACACACAAATATAGGCAAATGGGGAATCACCACCCATGCATTCATTCCAAATGGCATGCCGTCAACACCACGGTAACTCAGTAGATCACTTCAAGCACTTTCGCGAACATGGCGTTGATTAGTGAGCTGTGATCAGCTCCGCGTCCCTAAAGGCCAGTAGCTTAGGGTAGTGATCGTCTGACGATATTTTGAATGAATTGGCTTACTGACTTGGTGACCTTTTTTCACAGGGTGTTCAGCAAACGATGATATGCGATTTTCAGCAACAGATTCATTGGTTTCATATTACTGTGTCGTCAGTTACTCTGACCATTTCAGGACGTGTTCTGCACCGAGCGAAGGTGAATGGCTCCGCGCGTGACAGAAACAGCAGATTTCAACTGGTGCTTCAGATCAATTGCCAAATTATCTTTCAGTTGACTTGCTTGAAGTAAATCACTGCTGTGTTTTTCTGTGCATTTTTCAGGTATTCACCTACCAGTATCAATTTACTTGGCATCACCAGCTCTGCATATAGCTCATTAGGGTTGTAATATGCTTAGCTCTGTGAACAGATTCTTGACCAAACTGATTTTTTATAGCTTTGGGGTAAAACTGGTAAAATGTAGACTTTGTCGCTTTGTATTGCTTTACGACGAACAGGTAGCTGTAATGTTCAATTTACACCCATTCACATATCTCTAAAAAGAAGCCTACTTATCATTCGATTCAATTTTGTGGGACGAGGATAGGATCAGATGAATAGAGGTTAGAAAGTAAAACAGCACGTAAAATTGCTTAACAGTGCTGACTGGAGAAAAATTCACACAAAAATTCAACCTTTTCACCAGCAAGAACAAGAAAGGAATCAGCATTATTCTATGCCATTTCAGAAGAATCCTCTGGACAACTGAAGTAAAACAGTGTGCGAATGGGGTCCACATAGTCAACAAGCCAACAGACAACTTTAGGGCTCATAAAATAGATTGCATGTATGCTTCGTCTTTGTATATTTATGATAAAATCCTGACTAGTGGTACTTTTGTTTTGACTGACTTGATACAGATAAGCTGATATTTGACATTTGTGACCATATAACAGTAATAGATGGAGGTGTACCACTGTTTGGTTTTCTGGCAATATTTTATTCATAGCACCCTATTTATTTTCATTTTCGTCCCATCCCCATCCCCTTTCTGGATAACGAAGTCAGAGTACTTACCCGGCATTGAAAAATCCAAGTGTCATCTTTCTCCTATGTCTGTTTTCGTCTGTTTGAGGTAGCAATGCTACCGAATGACTGCTGGTAAAAACTGATTAGGTCCATCTACAATTTCTCACAAAACCAGCCCGTATCATCGGAAAAATGTGACCAACAGATCTTTTAATTGATCATATTTACATTCACAATGAACCTACGTTTTAAGTTACTTAATTCTGTCAAGTGATATTTCGAACTCCAACCCAAAAGGAATGGGTATCCAGCTGCATCTGTGTGAAATGAATTAAAGAAGGCCCTTGGATATAACTGAAACTATCACGAGAAGTTACACTCTTATTAGCCGGTCTTGAAAGGGCGCGTTTTAGAGGTCAAGGAGTTTTGAACTTGGTGCTGCGAATGGTTTCTCTCCAGAAACGTTTTCACGTCTGAGACAGCATACCATTCATAATTCATCGAAAACCTCAGCAGAGGGTTCCTGCAAACTTGTATACTTCTTCCCTAGCAGTACCACTCTAAAAATTTGTTGACCTAAACAGACCAAAGTTTTCCAGTAATTCCTTCTTAGACAACAACTGCGATAAGAAAGTTTGAAGTGGACTGGATTGAATACACTCCTCAAAACAACCAGTACAGTTCCATTCATTTTCACTCACAAGACTTGAGCTTAATATCTCGTTAACACCCAGCTGCTTGCATCATCCAGCTTTCGGGATACTACACTGTTGCGAAGAATGAGGGAGAAGATTGTTCTTCCAATATTGCTTCAACATTGAGGACGGCAGCGTAGAACGGAGTTTAGCAGTTGAAGGAACCGCGAAAATAATCCCGATCAAGCCTTCATTAGGTCTGTATGAGCATTCTTTTGGAAAGTTTTAAGGCAGAAAGGCACCAAAAGTATAAATTGTGAAAATCGTGGTATGGTTAGACTAGTAATGGTTATCGAAGTCAATGGTAGTACCACCATCAGCTCTCAGTCCCCTGGATAATAGAACGAGCTCACTGAAGAGAAGCACAGGATGACAGCTGAGGAGAAAGAAACACTTGGACAAACAATCAACTAGGTCCTAATCAAAGTGTTTACAGCTAGAGGAGACAAAGAGAAGGCTGCTGGTATACGTGAATCTATCCCGATCCCCTCATCACTCTAGATCCGGAAATAATCGGCCAACATGCACCAAATTTGCGTTTGAAGTAGGTAAAAGTAGAAGGCACAACTCCTTCTGATGATACTTTTTCCTAGTTGTGCACAAATCGATATCAGAAAGTCAGACCGAACTTAAGTCCTAACTCTCCCTTTCACCCCCCCTTCACAATCCATCTCCCCTGACTGATGAATTTTCGTTGCTTTCAAGCAGCTTCTCTCTCTTCTCAGATAACTCGTTCTAGGTCTTAAGATCTCTCTCGCTTAAGATCTTTTTTCCTTCTCTATCATTCGAAAGAGAAGGGATTAAGGCGCTTAAATCTGTTGGCGTAATCCATTGCTCATAGCTATACGAAGGATTTTGTAAGCTTAAGCTGCTCCCTGTTCTAAAACCATGGAACCCTTAAATAGATAAGAATGTCCGGTTTGCACGTAACACTCATGGTGTGGTTTCACGTGGACCTTGTGAAAAGGCACAAGGTGGTTGGTCTACTTGAGGCTACCGTTTACATCGGTTGTTAGAGCGTTTACTTCGCCCTCCGGGTTGCAAGCAGAAACTAGATGAACACTTTTAAATTTCGGGTAATCAGTACCTGACCGTTTCCCTGCTGTCTTGCACTACAGCGAAAGCAAACGTTTCAATGTTTGCACAACCCAGACAACAAATTGTCATGGGATAGACTCGAAAACCCGGGGTCTCTGTAATAGCATCAGAGAATGAAGAAGACACAGTACACTATGTTGACTTTTCTTTCCAGTTGTAAACGTATAACATGTAGGTTTTTTCTTTCTGCTCAGAGGTTACCAGCCTTTGTGATTTGAAACTTGTGGGTTAGTTATTATTGTTGTTATAACTGTCGGTAGTATTCTTCAAGATACTAACGTCATTAGCAAATCTACGCAAGCGACTGAGTTTAAGTAACTGGCGCTGTAAACCTGTGGAAAATGTTCCTGACTGCAATTACGTCCAGACTGCCTAGTAGCTGGTGAAATGGTTTTACCGTGTTGCCTATTTTGTTCTTCCCAATCGGCCTTGAAAATATGCTTTAGAATTACACCAATCTATTGGCAAATGGTGTACTGCGTTGTGAGCAGCATGCCTTGTTGTCCCACAGAATATAACAACCTTCTTCAATCAACTCTGTCACCGTGTTTTCCTAAACTCGTTTGATCAAAATAGTCACGTTTTTTTGTCATTTGTGTATGTTGTTGTTCGATAAAAATCTAACACAACATTTTGATGAAAAACTGCGTTTCTATTGATGGCTAGTTTGTTTGATAAAAAGTAGAGCAAATCCTCTTTGTTCTCATAAGCGTCAAAAATCAAGCTGAAGTAATCAACCAAACTTGAAGTTAAGCCGACTGTCAAAAGTTACGTAGACGACATTCCTTTGTTTTTCAAGCCGCCGATTTTTATTGCCTACAATATTCACCCACATGTGTGTATTGTCGAAAACATTCATATGATACTGCACGATATGCGTTACTCTAGGAATTTAAGAGCCGCTTTGCTGTTTTCTTTCAGAGTAGTGAATCAGTTGTCAGTAACATAATGTAAGCTCTCTCTTTCCAGCCCCCACATTGTTCGTTTGAGGTTGCTTCACAATTCTTTGTTTGCGTAGTTGTTTATTGTCAGTTTCACCAAATTAAGGACCTTGATGTCCACGTTTACGCAGTTTTCCCCCAACGCCTCTTTGTAATATTGTAACATTTTGTTCTTGCTGACTTTGCCCTATAATGGGGTTGTCAACAAACAACAGTTTTCAGTGGTCACAACAGCTATTACACAAAATTTTATCTAATTTCAATGAAGTGAACTGTGAATCGAAAGTGGTTATAGTTTCAAAAAATACATTTTTGTCTAAACCTTAAGATAGCCTGTTAGGTACAGTGAAGAGCGTGTCATATTATTGAAACTGCTAATCAATTTTAGTTAAAATGTGGATACAAAAAATGGTAGGGCAGCATTCGTCCTTCACTCATTAAATGCTGTAGTTAACATACCTTACTGAGAATACATGTCACTTTACTGTGCAGTAACTAGAAAAAAAGCTGAGTATGTACGGATACAATCTATAGAGGGGCCTTAGATACCGACAACACTTTGCCTCTACAAAAACAAAATGGAGCCACACTTTTACAGTGGTTTGAAGCAACCTGTAGAGATGACTTTGAAGTTTGCACTTTGTGCAGGTCCACACATGCAGGTCCATATGTGCAATCGAATATTTACCTATCAGTCTGCAAAAGAAGTAAGCACGACTCTTCAATTCATCCACAACGAGTATCGGTGGCTCGCTGCTTAGGCAAGTGGTAATTGACAGCCAAGAGCTTTTGACCACTTGCTACTGATTAAGTTTATTACAAATATTATCCTTCTGTTCCATAAACACCCCCTGACTTGATGAAGAATAGTCGAATTGTTTGTTTGTCATCAACTATTCATTCCATTCTTTCCCGAATTTTATGTACCCACTGAATCATACCGGAAATTAAACCGGTTTTGGAATATAACGCTTTGTGAACAAACACCAAGAAACAGCAACACTGTTTCCAAGTCTGCTGATCCTTGGCGTAAAATTCATTGTGAATTGGTTATTTGCTGGACTGTAACTAGTCTAACTAATAAAACGAAGCCAAAACAAAATAGTACAAATTTATTCAAGGCAACTGTCAACTGTGATACTCCGAGATGAAAGAAAACGTGCGTGTCAACCCGTAGACGGGCAAAAGCGGAAGTCAGACGGGAACTTTTCAATGTAAATATGCGTGTGGAGATAAGTGTGGCATGAGAGTTTCCGTCCTGCTTCCAATATCAACATCGAAAACAACGTGGAATTCAATCACACTTGAGAGTGAACGGAATTCTGGTTCAAAGTGCGTGGAATTCAAAATGAAATGGAAAACAGTCTTTGTTGAATGGCTACGCCGATGCCGATTGGAAACAACAGCAAAAATATATGTCCACATACTGTCAGCCGACCAAATTGATTGATAACAAAGCTGACATTTTTGTAGTGAAGTACTTCCGGAGTGACTAATGAAACTTGGTCACTAAAAGTGGTTTGTAAAAGAGTAGAAGTTTCGAAGTTCCATCTTTGGAGATGAAATTCGAATGAATTTATGTAGAATATCTTTCATTAGTTTCGGAGAGAAACAATGAAAGCATCTAGGACCTGAACTAAATTAATAACCATTTTTGGGTCATCACTGACCTCGTAGAGTTCGTTGATCTGTGAACTACGAACTGAAATCCAATGTCTATTGTTAGTCTGCAACCGAACCATCGACTCGTTTCGTTAACTTTCCAGTCAGATGTAGATGTCATGAAAAGAAGAAAGGAACACGAGAGTTTCACTGCAAGGACACTGAGTTTCCAGATCTACACATGGGCAATGGTGTCATGAATTCGTAATCCTTAATCAAGTAGTAATAGGTAATTACTAATTGTCACCTAAAAAATTCAGCCCTCAGTTGTGGGCACAATTTACTTCCATATTTTCTTCAATAGTAGTTACTGAACTGTTGTCTCATCTTTAACTAGCACTTCGGTTCCCGTGCCTATACTTCAATTCAATTAACAGCTATCTTAACGCCGTCTTATAATCACAAGTTAAACTCTTGATTTAACAAGTGAAAATGACAACACATCAATAACAGAGAACAGTACTAATCAAAATTTATGCAATTTACGAGTGCACAAACGTGGTATCTTCCCATTTACTTTCATGGCTCACCGATTTCGTCGAAAAGGAGATTAATTTTTGACTCGGTATAAGCATGCTCACCAAATCATCCAATTTTCGGATTGAAACATTATCAATACAAGCAGGGCACTCAATCATGTGTATGTGACTTTCACATTCCAGTTACACACTGGATACGTCAAGTTTCCGTTGTCAGCCATTTATTTCGCTCGTTTATTAGCCGATTAGTTGTGTATAACTGTTCTCAGACCAAAGGTGAAATTCTGCGGAATTACTGTGCTTCTTTTTAAAGGTCATCATACAAAGTGAGCACTACTGTCAAACGATCAAGTTCAAAAGCGTATGCAATAGTTCCTCCCAAAAACGGACACCAAATTATGAATATTCTCATCCATAAAACACATCAACTTGATACCATAACCTTGAGAAGCTTAACCTATTTGGCCCATACACGAAACACTCTGGTGTCTGAACTTGTCCCAACCTACCCGGAAAAAACGGTATTTATTCTTCCTCGATCAACTCCGAATTGTTCACACACTTTTGGTTATACGTCTTTATGGAATGCTAACGGTGTCACGCTATAATCGTTGTTACCTTCGTTCACTAAGACAGTGTGTCCAGTAAAGCGTAGAAGCACTTTGTTTTGTATTTAAAGTTAGTCGTGATTATTATCGTTTGCTTTCCTTCGAGAGGATTTATATCCCTCCCCTTCACTCTGATTGCACTATGTACTTTAATCTCAACTAACGCCTAACAGTGTACGCTGACATTTCGACAATTTCTACCATCTTTCTCGTGTTTAGTCGCTCTTG
>JTDE01003032.1:86702-100631 GCA_014338405.1 Paragonimus skrjabini miyazakii | reverse complement strand
CGGAACGCTCGGGATGCGCGATCAATTGGTCAATTAATCACGGTACACAGCTTGCGATGGTTGGGTCACGTACTCCGTATGTCATCTGATCGTTTACCGTACCGGGCATTATATGCTGAGGCCACCAACAGTTAGGTAAAACCGCGTGGTGGTCAAGCAACAACGTGGTCACAAAATATGAAGACCTAGTCTGCTCCATTGAGCAACGTGGGTAGGTGTCGCCTGCCTGGATGGGGTCCTCGTGAACTGTGGGATAATGTAGGCTATCCGAGCAAGAGTCAACTGACAGTCTTCAGTCGTCACTGCACATCAAGCGAACATGATTTCATAGTGGTGGCATTCACGAATGTACTAGTGCTGTTCCTCAGTGACTTGTAACGTACTAGTAAATAGCTGAAGCGGACGGATGGTACAATCGTTTTAAAACTCTTTTCATTTCTTTCTTGTGTTGGATAACCTTGTGGTTTAAACATCACTTATTATGAGGAGCAAACTATTCAAATTTCTCTTACGGTAAGTACGGACGCCGTCAACAAAGTTAAGAAATAATGTGGACAGGTGACAGTCAAAACCAGGTGATTGCTCGACAGTTACTACTGACAAACAATAGGGATGGTAAATGCGATCAGCCATCAGAGTCATCCAATGAAAAGATCCAGTGAAGACATTAGGAAGGTAAAATCAACAAGCTGGATCGATTGAAAGATTAGGTAATGGAAACGACACGAGGACTGGACGATGACTACACGGAATCGGTTAGTCAGAGATGCAAGCCGGACGTCAGTCGCACGTTCTACGCAGCTAGTCCGATCAATCTGAACAAAACAACTCAGTGTCGGGGAAGTTGCCAGTTCCCCGAAAACATATTGGCGAACGGGTCTGGTGATTTTCAATTATGGTTGACGAATCTGTTGATTTGATTTGGCATTGCTTGTTGCTAGTCACAAAACCTATCAATACGAGCGGGTTTGTGACCACGTCGTCTTCGGATTGAGTGACATAAAGTAGCTCTGTCCGGAGGCCAGTCTTTTCTCTGTGTTCGTTCATTAGCCTCAAATGGTTGGGTTGGCCGGGAAGATACATATTAATCGTGCATATTTCGTAGTCAGTCGTTCAGAACCGTTGAACATCGTTCCGTTATCTACCGTTTCACTAACCGTTATTCTGTTGTCTGTTTACGCGCTCGTAGGCCGTATACTCAAGATACAACACACAGATAACAAATTTACAATGAGGGAACTACTGCTTTTGTAAGGTGAATCAAACTGAGTGCCAACACTAGGTCAACTACGAGGATAAAACGGAAGGACAAAAAGCCGACTATATTCCTTTAATCGGTCGGACTCCTACAGCTGACATTGTGCACCCGCCTCAGCATAAACAATCAGTGTCACTGACTGTGTATCTCCACTGATGTTTTGAAACCAGATCAAAAGAGCTGAAAAGTTCAAATATACTCGTAGAAAAACCGACGTCTATTCGATTTTTCACAAAAAGTTTTGATTTACTGATGAAGTCATCTCTTTCGCCAACAAGAAGAAGTGGTTTTGCGTTTGTGATTCATATTAACGTACGGTAACATGTGGCCGTACGTGCGTGAACTATGTGTTCCTGCTTGGATTAATCTTGCTTATTGTATTATACATCGGTGGACGAGAAATTCACAGAAACAGTTGGCAACATGTAGCCGGTTCGGAAAGTGCACGATCACTGCTCCCAGCCTGACGCACTTTCACGCACGTATCGTTATCGATTACTTGTTGAATACAAGCGAATATTCAAGACACCGATTTTCAGACTAGTTTGCCCATCATTCACGAGTTCGCCCCATTGGACACTATATGCCGAACACCTTACACGATCGGACAAAAGCAACCAGTATGATTTTGTACCAAAAGGGTCAACTTTTCGTTCGTGCAGGACAAAAAATGGTTCAACTTTGGTGAGACAACTGTAACGACCCCTAGTTGCATGCTGTTGATAGGCTCTGTCAGGCGTTGTTGTTTTATCTGCCACTATGCCTACGAAAGTGGTAGTATCGGATATGGAAGAGTGTAAAGTTCCGTGGTCCTGATAAATATACTGTTGAGATGATCCCAAAATGTTCAACGGAAGTGAAGGCGAACGAGCGAACGAGCCAAGGCTAGTGGCGAACGTTCAGAGTCTACTTGAACATCCATATCTTTAGGACACCTCTGGCGACAGAGAAGCATCTCTCTGAGGCTTGGAGGTCGCACATATAAAGCGACAACAAGGGCCATGTTACTTTACGGCGGCGAGACTTGACCGCTCAGGTTAGAGGACATGAACGATTTTCAGGTGTCTGTGTCCGATCGCTCGCATCGGGTGGCACCAACGATTAAATGACGAAGAGTTTAGGAAACGCGTATTTGGTAGTGACTGGCAAGAGAATTATTTTGTCATATCTTCACATTAACACAGACTTAGATGGTTAGGCTAGGTACTAAAGATTCTAATCAATCATTTGCCACATCGAACACTCTTTGCCGATGCTGTGGCCAATTGGCGTAAGGTGCGAGGTGGACAGATGACGACCTCACGTAGAGAAACGAAGTCGTGAACGAAGAGGTTGGTCACTGCAGGTCGGA
The DNA here is from genome assembly GCA_014338405.1 of Paragonimus skrjabini miyazakii. NCBI lineage: Eukaryota > Metazoa > Platyhelminthes > Trematoda > Plagiorchiida > Troglotrematidae > Paragonimus > Paragonimus skrjabini miyazakii. The sequence goes on along the minus strand of JTDE01003032.1, from coordinate 98,022 downwards.
TTCGTCTCCCAGACTGGTGACTTAACGGTTCACAGAGCCGGTGGTTGGAGACGTTAGGTAGGACGGCGGTTAATCGAGCTCAGTGGCATGAATGTTGTCGCTGTTCGGCAGAGTTGTCTTGTAGGTGACGCCTGGCTTTTACTTATAACTCGGTTGTTTGTTTACAAGGTATAGACATCTTGGTATCGAATGTTTGAAATATAGACGTAGTTATTTTTAGTAATTAGGTCCCCTCTTCTCCCCTTCTGTTATTTCTCCTTAGTCAGAGCTTGTTTTTATCTTCATGACTGTATGGCAGTTATGCATCAGTGAGAATTACTGATGTATTGCTGTTTGATGATTCAGTGCGATAACGAACACCAAAACTCAACTCGCAAACACTTGGAATTAATTAGCACCATTGATAACGCGGTGATGAAAGAGCTTAATGGACGATTCGAATACCCCCATGAGTTCATTAGAAGTGAAAGGTGTTTTGGTGAACAGTCTGTTTTCGGTTATTCATCATCGGACCAATAACATAACATTTTATAATGTCATGGTTGTCAGGCAAGCAAAATCAAGGACAATTAGCAACATAAATACACCACGCGGTTGCGAAGTAAAGAACAGTCAGATAACAAAATTGACCGCCGTAGATGTCAAGTCGGTAACTGGGCCATGGTAACCGTACGGCCTGTACAACTTTCTTCTGAGCTCACAACTGTGGATTGCGCAACCGAATTCCGATTGCTTCCGCGGTGGCCAGAATACGAAATTTGACTCCTCTGGATTGACGAGTGGGCAAGCGATAAATGGACTGGAAAGCTACTTCCGGTGAGACTTGGTACCCTGAATCAATGAGGTGCGTCAGAATTGCGCTCGAAATGGATTTCACCTAGACCTTAGTCAGCCATGTATCTTCTGAGAAAGGCACTTGGTTGTGCGACCGAAGTAAACTGCTCCACAGGAGCATGTGAAAGAGTAAACCCAAAATGAGGTCACACATTTAGGTAACGTATCCTTGATTTGTACGTAAACTGTTGGGTTGGAACTAAACGGGATTAATTGTTGTGTCCCACTGTAGGTCTTTTCAATTGTGTTACTTATTCTACGAGTCACCAGTTCAACCAACACCTCGCCTTTGTAGTCTAGCATCATGTAAACCAGGTTCTTATCCGCAGATGGGAGCTTAACTTTCGGTTTCATATATCTATCCACAAAGTTTACGGGGTGGGCGTTCTCTACGAATATCCGCCGTTTCTGTTTCAATCATGTCATCAGTGCATATTCTCATAACTCTGTATGTTAAACTACGAACGAGGTTTCCCTTCTGTTTGAGAGGTTATGTAACTTAACAAGACTAAATGGTGATATGAATTGGTAAATGAATAACGGTAGATAATGCGCATAGGTTTTATCCAACGGAAACCTTGTTATCTTTAGACTGAACAACCTGAGATTTCCAGCCGATAGACGTAAACTGGTTAACAAGTTGGCCCCGGGCACACAAGCGGTTTAGGTCATCATTGTGCCCAGACAGGCACGATAGCGTAGGGCTATTGAGGTCATCCTATCTCGCAGTCGTCGTTGTTCAGGTCGCTGTGACCAAGAGGGCCAACGGTTGAAACTGAGTCAGCGTGCTGAGTCAGAGAGATAGAGAGAGACCGGACACGCGCGCCACTAAGCCCACCCCCACGCACTTGTCCCAAAGCGAGAGTAAGAGTAGCCACTGGGGCGTACGACCGCCCATATGTACAACGTGCGGTGGACGGATTGACGGGGGGTGCAGACACGGCGCACAATCATACATACACATACACACACAGGTGTAACAACCGTCAACGCAACTGGAGCGTGCTAAAGGTTGACCTGTGAGACAGGCACCGTAGTGGCTAAGCCCAATCTTTGCCGTCCTGTGCGGATAGTTGGGGCGCGTGCGGTGCCAGTCAATGTGTCCACATGACGAACAAAGAAGCTTGTATCGTGCTCCGAACAAAGCAAACAGTCCGGGGTTGGGGAGCTTGGAAATTCGGGTCTATCGACCTCTTGAAGTGGGTGTTGATGTGGTTGGCTTTTCGCTCGAAACGAAACGAGACAACACGTTTACAGTGAAGATTCCCACACCTGAAAGTTAGCAGAGCAGAAGAGGATGGTGGCCACAGCGAACAGGACTGCTGAATCATCCGGGCTCTAGTTCACACAGTTGTGAATTGATGCCACTTGCAAAAGATTAGGTGAGAGGAGAGCGATACTGCACAAAAAGATGTAATAGTTCGAGGGGATGCGCAAAGCAAACTGATAGCGAAGTGAAGACGTTCGAAATAATGAAGAATAAGTTGTGAGAGCTCAAAATAATTCACGAACGAATGTGGTTGAGCGTTCACAGTCGTGTTTAATGTGAGGTCAATGGCGCGGCGGTCAGCAAGGTTGCCTCATAAAAGTGTGGCCGGAGTTCTAGCGCCTACCATGGCAAGAGTATTCGTTACTGATAAGCTCTAACAACAGCGGAATTCGAGTCTAGTGCTTCTTTTCGAAAGGAGCTGACTGGAAAGTTTATGGGAATGCGACAGCTGCAATCAATTGTGGGTGATGATTAATTTGTACACAACCCAAAACACCGTAATTCCCATCAATAGTAATTCAATGAGATGCGAAACCAATGTCTGAGGCTCGAATTCCGGCTTTCGGATAACATGAAGCTCCTAAGAAGGCAAGCATTCGTTTAGTGTAAAAATAAGACTAAAAAACAGAGATGAACAGTGGTAGGAATATCATTCTCGTAGTTCCATAAGCATCTGGCCATCCACCATTTCGATTTGATCGACGTAGACTTCTTGAACACTGAGGTGATGACCAGCGTGAAATAGAACGGAGGCGAAGGGTTTGCAGATCGATGATTCTTGGTGACAAGAACATTAGAAAGATTAAATAGTCGCTTGGATTATTTCGTGGTACTGTTGTGAATGTTCGTTCAGTGTTGTCATATGCACAGATGCCATACACTCAAAAATAAAAGATAATTTACTAACATTCGAGCGAAAGGAGTCAAGATCAGAACTGATAAAACGACTTCAGGAGGGTTCGGAAACTAAAGTTACCTACCCATTGGTTATCATCGAGACTTATTCACATTTTCAAAACAGGAGTCCGAAGTCTATGTGACAATCATAGAAGCATCATTCCAGTATCCATTACGTCCAAACCACTCACCCATCTTATTCTATCTCAGCCCACTAATCCAAAAAAAGATCAAATACGTGAACAACAGATGGAATTCTCATCCGGCTGAACATACCTTGACAACGCTTTTACCATGCGACGGGTCTTAGAGTATCAGTGCTAAACCAGGCAGCCAACAGTCATCCATTAGTCTATTAAACCTAAAGGCTGCCTTCCACTCGGTCGCTCGTAAGGTTTTTTGGAACAGTCTACTCCACAGCAGAGTCCCAGGGAAATGTAAGAATCTGGTAAGATCATGGTATGCTTACCCAGCAAGTAGGAGGTGAGGTTATGGACACTTGTCTCGGGTGATCGGTCACCACCTCTAGTGATTTTTGCCAAGGAGGTCCGATATCTTCTGTCCCTATCCAATTTTGTCATGGACGATATTTTGGAAGATTCATTTAGGAAATCCAGTCAGCCTGATTCTCAGGTTCCGCACCCGGATCGAGTATGCGGATGACATTGATCTATTCAGCCCCTATTCTCAGAGCATGTGGGTCATGATGAGTAAGGTAGATGAATAGGTTGGTGTATATGGAATGCGAATTGTGTCCCATAGATGCAAAGTGCTGCTTGAGGAATGGGACATTCACATTCCCATGTCCATTATTGCAGGTAGTCCGCTTGAGGCCGTTTCATTTGCTCGGCTAGCACTGTCTCGTCAACTTGTAATATTGTTCATGGTATACAGACGAGGATGTCGAAGACAAGTGCGGCCTTTGTCAACTACATCACCTGTAGTATCAGAATGTCGTCGGGTTGTCGCTAAGGGGAGGGGTATATAAATGCGTGTGCGTTCTATTTTGATCTATGGCTCGGAAGCATGGCCAATTTACGACGAAGGTATTAACAGTCTTTCTGCGTTGTCACCACCTTCCCCCAATCAACTTACCTCGTATGGGATGGTCGCATACACAACGCGGTCGTTTGTGAGCGTGTAGTTCGGGACGCACGATCTATTGGTCAACTGATCAGGTTGCACAGTCTGAGACTGCTGCATCACGTAGTCCGCAGGTTAGTTGAGCATTTACCACACCGGAACTTGTTTATCGACAACACCAACCGTTGGGTAAACCCGTGTGTTGGTCAAGTAACCACGTGGTCACGAGATACAAAGGCTTTGACTGTTTCTTTGAATACCGTGAATAGTTGCCGGTTGTCTTATGGGGGTCTCAGTGATCACTCAAATCGTTGGTCAGAAACATTATCCGAGCTGGCGACATGCTCTAACCTATGGTGTGCCTCTATTCACATTTCTAGTTCTTTGAAACACGGAGATCTTTTTGCAATTTGAATGGAATTGTCGGAATGCGGGAATTCATTTCGCACACGTTTACGAACGTGTGATTACTGTGAAACTCTGGACGCATCCTAACAACTGGAACAAACCTAATCATGCGAAAAGAGAAATCACGTCCATATCAAACTCATATTCAAAGATGACACTTTCCGAAAAAGGATTGGTGCCACACTGAAATACGCATACAATGCGGCAAAGCCGCACACACAACCAGTCCTATATTTTTTGCTACCCATTGTGTCTAGCAGTTTTCCTGTAGTTGAGGACATATCGGTAGAACAGAAAGAACGCTTGGAACCAGAGCTAAGGGACGTATCCTAGAATGGTTGGAAGTTACATCGGACCACCGATCGATGAGACTTTCAACCGGGACAAAACGCCGCAGGTATCGACCACAAGTCACAACGTTAGTAGTTCATCATCGTTTATGGCTTTGGTGAGTATTCAAAAATCCCCAAGTATGCTTTATTAGTCAAGCTTCGGCTGCAAGAAACGACTGACTGTCAAACTTTACACGCCGTGGTTTTAGCTGAGTATCACATACGACCCAAATCGGTTTATACATTCGGCCATTTCACCTTTTCTTTCTCGTACAGCCACGTTTACGACTAACTACAATGGATGAAATAAAATAGTTTCGTAACTTTCTGACTATTCTAATCAAATTTGTAGTTTGTTTAGCCTTATTTATCCACTTTTTAGCATTTTTCTTCCAGAACATTCCAAGTCACTTACAACGGGCGGTGGCTCAAGCCAGTATTTTCTGGTCAGACCGATGGCTGTCAGAAGTGAATAAACGAATGATAAGGAGGGAAGCTATTCTATCAAGAGCCAGGGGAACGATCTTGTCAACATAATGTTTATAGAAGTGTTTTTTCAGACGCCGACTTTCTGTAATTTTGACTGTTTCGTGCCACGCCACAAGGGGAACTAGTAAGACTGTCCGCCCAACAGACTGTGAGACGTTTGCGACATGCCACAAACGCAAGAAATATGCCAGCAAATCACATGTTCGTACAATCACATAGGTCACTTCTCTCCGAACTGTGCATAAGAAGGACACTGATTTTGATTAATATACTTGAATGCAATACAAGGATTGTAGTCTTTTGGTAGCATTTTGCATCCTGAGTTAAGCTTTACTAGGAAATCACATACAATGTGACCAAACCTTGAACCATGCAGATAACCGAGAAACGTTTGAACGCAAGGTATAAGCACCTGAGTCATTCACCGATATTTTCTATTCATGCGAGTGTATCCCTAAAACGTAATCAAATTATCCAAGCGACCTGCCACCGCATTGAATACCAATCGATGGTCGAGCTACGGAGCGGTCAGAGCAAAACCGAAGCCGGGTTGAAGCTGGTACTTTACAACCCAGAAACAGGACCCTATCTGCGTACAGAGACGTTCGCAAACAGGCATTTGACTGGCGGTTTTGGTCCAAAACCCGAACAACAAAATCTGGCCGGTCGATCGACCGATCGTGTGATTGACGAAGCGTATTTTGGAATGAAAGAAAGAAACTTCGGTCCGGACATCAATCGAGGAAAGGAGACGACAGAATCCAGGTCGTTCTCACCGTTAAAGTGACCTATCAAATTGCTGTGAACGAGGCAGAGGTAAAAACCTTATTTTCTACATGCCCGCACCAAATTAGTCAGGAGAGACGAAGTTCGTAAGCAGATTGCATCAGTTATAGCGATATGGTTTTGAAGTGTGGTTGCAAATTGAAAGCGAAAAAAAATTCGCAGAAGCCTACGAGCGACTTAGGAAGGAGAACAGTGGGAATGTACACTAAAATCGTTAGATGCACAAGAAAAGCCTGTACAATCAATTTGATAGACGTATCATTTGAATGTCCAAGAAACCAAAGTGTGAGACCACCGATTACAGGAACAACACTTTTAGAAATTTTGAAGTTTGCTTTGATACCAGTCTAACCGGGGTCAACCCAGGTTATGACCTGAAATATTACTTCAGATAAGTCTTCCATCCGTCAAATGTGTACGAGTGAGATTCGATTCCAACCGCTCTACGAAATAAGATACATAGAGCACCAGAAACCTGTTGTGAAGAAAACTAGAAATCAGATGGAATACTAGAGAAGAGTATCCAAGGAAAGGAAAACTAGGGGGAATGATACACCGTTAATTTACATCGAGTGAACCAGCGTCCACAACTGAGGCAAAGACGTTATCTAGAACACGTCCTGGTGACGTGCGTCACACGATAGAGCTTTTCGTGAAGTCACCTACCTTGTTCATGAATGTGTGCCCTTGGGTTATTCAGATGCAGCACAGACACTATGCAGAACTCAAGCTGAATGAACCACTGTTTCGACGGAAACCTGGGTAAAAGAACATGAATTCGAAATACCTTAGCCTATACATGTGGCAACCCCCAACCGGAGCTGGCGTATCCGCTTTTGGCCATGTTCAACGTAAAACAGACCAGTATCAAGTCATCATTGAATTTGGTTTTCATGTATCAAAATCATGCAATCCGAAGGATTTAACATCAGCCAACTTCGTTAAGCTAAAGATCAAGGGTAAACAGCCATCCAGGACAAACACGCGGCAATGCTGGTCCGTTGGTGCACTTTTGAGCATTTGTAGTAACTCACAGATAAACTTGTAATTTGCTAGTTAGCTCCGATTAAATTGAGCCCAGAAGACTAAGAAGTCACGAAAATCCAGTTAAATACAATCAAATAAACCTTGGATTTGTTCATCTCGGTCAACTGCAAGGATTGACCAGATGATCCATTAGCAAAACAATAAACGAATAGTCGAAATAGCAGGCGTAACGCGTCGTCACATTGCTCGAACGTAGGACGCTACGGACTGACGATGATATACGCGAGCTACACATTGTTCCCCAATCCACTGGCAATGCCGAAACAATGCGCCAGATATCCGGAAAACTAAGACCAAAACAAGTTTACCGAGTGGATCTCCCAACCAGGAAACATTTTTATGGATACAGATTGAACATCACACACAATTGACCGCAGCTGTCGCATTCCTATATACTTTTATGGATGTCAAACATGAGATAAGTGAGACTGTTTGAGGAATAAACAGGCGCAGAAAACTGATCAGAGTTAACAAGCCGTGATGTATTTACGGCTGGCAAATCTACGACGTACCATATACAACTACCGACGGCAGATGTGACTGTCGGTGAGTCAAGTGGACGGTCACTTAGAGAAGCACATACCGGTTGAATGACTACATTCAATCATAGGATCATGGTTCTTGCCTTTGCCGCCTGGTGACTGTATACATACAACACTTTAACCATAATGAACACACTACGAGAGAGAAGTGATCGTGGACAGTAAAGTGTTGCAGAAAATGTGACGATTGAAGAATGAAGACGAAATCAGTGAGGAACACAGAGATTGACAACGTGAGTGTCACTGAGTCCGAACTTTTAGTCATATCCATCAGAATCGTCTATTGTCCTTCGGACCCCAGTTAGAAATACCATATTGAAGTAGGCTGCGAAATAAAGACTTCTGTATCGAAACCCGTCAAACGATGACCACCAGATTGTCGTTTTCGGCTTAGCCCAGTACATTTGAACAGAGCAGCCACCTGAGGCATTGAGGTTTGTTAAACAGACCACCAAGCGAAGTGAAGGGCAGAACCAGCCCAGCGAGCTTCATCAACACAATGAACCCGTTACATACTGCTAATACTTGAAACATCGGTGATCTAAAACAGACATTCTGTGAAAAACCTCCACGCGGATAGATGAAAAGAAATCTATGAGCTGCAAAGGCCAACAGGTGAGTTTCAACAAAGACATACCGGATCACGACGTGCAAACTTGCGAGAACGTAAGGAGAAATGACCTGAACTGATTGTGAGAGGACTACTGGATAATTCGTGCACGTGCGCACACAAATGGAAAACTCGGCCACCAATGTGTCGTCCGGACACCACGAATGTATTGATAAGAGATTTCTGGGCCTACCTGAGAATAATCTGTTACGGCTCAACGAAACGCATAGGAGCGAACTTTAATCAGCTGGTGGTTGGTCACAATATAATTGTCAGCTTTTGTTCCTCAAGGCGGACGCCTGAACACGAAAGAAAGGTCACAGTGCAACAACCAGCAGATGAGGTCAAAGTGAGCTGATCAACCAGTGCATCCAGAGGCAAACCAAATCTCGACATAATCAAACTGGAGGCCGAACATCACGCTAGTGCATTCGTACAAAGAAAGAAAAAACAGAGAATACCGACAACGCAACAATCAACTCGCCAACAAAAAACGAAACGTTTATGTAATTATATGGAACGCGGAAATACAAGGTTAAACAAACTGTACAGAGATCACAACGCAAACAAGAACAGAAGGTTTGGGAGCTGTACAACGGGTGTGGGTGTGAAATGTACAAGTGTACAAAAAAGTCAGCTGAACGGGCTGTCCTGGATCACTGTCCCTTGTCTGGTTCACCGATGAAAAAAGTAACATGTCTCGAGACTTCTTCGTCGGGTTCATCCAACTGATGATGTGCAGTGGATGTGTGATCACGACCTGAACAGTTTGTTGGGTCAGCAGTCTGATTTTCATTTTGTTCGTGATCATCATTCATTTCGACCTGCTGTTTTCGGAAGACGGAGTGACGATAAGATAAAAACGAAACAGAAAAATGAGCAATTTGTCTGTCAAACAACAACGGCCCTAGAACGACCAACTGAGTATATGGGCATACTAAAAATGGAACTCTTCAGGGAAAATGCCAGATGTCTGTTTACAACGAACAGTTAAAACAATCAAACCGGGTCACAGCACTGACAAACTCACAATTGTAGTCAATGGAAATTTAACTTTTACGCGCAGGAAAAGTGAGATGACTGCATGTATCCAGATATCAACACCATAGTGAACATGATGACAGAATATGACGTGGGCCAGTTGACGAACACATAAATCCAAGCTTGATCTATCGTGATGGTACACACTAGTTGATTATCTAATTGTCTAATGAAACAAGTAAAAATTAATAGAATCAAAATAACACGCAAGTAGAATTACGTAAGATGTACTCTGCAGAGACATTTCGACGGATCTCTTCGGTTACGATACACAGACTATGATCAATTAACATGCATCAATTTAAGTAAGTGTAAAATAGGAATGAGTCAACAGCTGCGATAGAAATAGCACACAGTACCAGTCACGTTCGAATGGGCCATCATTAGTTAAAAACAAACGAACAACATTATTTATGAATTCACTTGTACTCGTGGAGTTAAGTACATTGGCCGAATGGTGAGAACGCTTGTGACACGTGTTTCGGAGCACATTCCCAAATGGCTAGCAAACAACAAAACCGGCCCCGTTCAGTCTTCTATCACACGGCAATTGGAAGAAACTGGACACGTAATTCAAGTGGAGAAGTCTTTTCGTGTGTTGTATCGCCCAATCAATAAACATAAGTTACCATTCGCTGAGGTCGTTGCGATACACCGTTACAAACCCTCATTTTGTGTGTAGTTAACCTATCACTACCATGATGTTAAGAGTTTGCAATCATGAGTCTATATTATTCGTTAAGTGGTGTTATTATTTGAATGTTTTAGTTGTATCGTTTACTTCAGTTTATTTCCTTCTCTTGTCTTAAGCTTTATGTTGGACTACCTATTAGTTTCCGTTTATTTCCGCGTGCCTTACCGTAAGACCGATATTGTGTGCCCCGTTAGTTTCTTACTCGACCAGTTTGAAATTTGAATTTTGTTCGTTTGCTTTTAACTAATGATGGCCCATTCGAACGTGACCGGTACTGTGTGCTATTTCTATCGTAGCTGCTGACTCATTCCTATTTTACACTTACTTAAATTGACGCATGTTAATTGATCATAGTCCGTGTATCGTAACCGAAGAGATCGGTCGAAATGTCTCTGCAGAGTACATCTTACGTAATTCTACTTGCGTGTTCTAAATTTATCCGGGAACATAACTATTTCAGAATCAAAAGAGGTAATAACGAGCCCATACAGTGTGAAAGCGCTGATCATAAACCTGAACTGTGGGATCATCATCATCACAACAGCCATGAGCCTGACCAAAAAGTACTGTGGCTCGGGCCGCCGCTCACCTCAACAGTGACGTGGAATATCCTAGAAGAAAACGTTACTAAGAAGGTCGAACATTATTACAAGAAGACTAAGAGGAAGAACTAGAAATGGTATGGATACAAGTCCGCCATTGACTGCGACACATAGCCATATCGGATAGCGTCTCTAATCTAAAGGCTGCTTTCGACTCAGTTGCTCGTAACGTTTTCTGGAGCTGCCTTCTCCGCAAGGGAGTACCAGAGTAATACGCGAATCTATTGAGATCATTGTATGCTCACTCTGCAAACAGGGTGAGAGTTTATGGACAACTGTCTCGGGAGTTCATCACTTCTAGTGGTGTTCGTCAGGGGTGTCCGATTTCCCCCTTCCTGTTCACTATTGTCATGGACGACATTCTGGAGGGTGCGCTTCGAGAATAGTGAACTTGGTGTTGAGCTTCTTCCTGGCGCTAGGTTGACCGATCTGGAGTATGCGGACGACATTGTCTTACTTAGCCCCTCTGTCGAAAACATGCATACCATGCTGGACAGGTTGAGCGACCAAGCTGGTTTGTATGGAATGCGCTTTGCACCTTCAAAGTGGTAAGTGTTGCTTCAAGACTGGGGCACTTCAACTAATACTTTCTTCATTACAGGTAATCCGCTTGAGAATGTGGACAGTTTCACATACTTGGGTAGCACTATCTCGTCGGCCTGTAATATTGCTGATGAGATATCAG
>JTDE01003032.1:64571-86602 GCA_014338405.1 Paragonimus skrjabini miyazakii | reverse complement strand
TGCGTGCGTTCCATTTTGCTTTATGGTTCGGAAACGTGGCCTGTTCACAAAGATATCAATAGGCTTGCTGTGTTTGACCATTGTTGTCTCCGCGAATTGGCCCATATTAAGTGGATCGATCGCGTGAGCAATGTGGCAGTTCGCCGGTGTGTATTCCGGAACGCTCGGGATGCGCGATCAATTGGTCAATTAATCACGGTACACAGCTTGCGATGGTTGGGTCACGTACTCCGTATGTCATCTGATCGTTTACCGTACCGGGCATTATATGCTGAGGCCACCAACAGTTAGGTAAAACCGCGTGGTGGTCAAGCAACAACGTGGTCACAAAATATGAAGACCTAGTCTGCTCCATTGAGCAACGTGGGTAGGTGTCGCCTGCCTGGATGGGGTCCTCGTGAACTGTGGGATAATGTAGGCTATCCGAGCAAGAGTCAACTGACAGTCTTCAGTCGTCACTGCACATCAAGCGAACATGATTTCATAGTGGTGGCATTCACGAATGTACTAGTGCTGTTCCTCAGTGACTTGTAACGTACTAGTAAATAGCTGAAGCGGACGGATGGTACAATCGTTTTAAAACTCTTTTCATTTCTTTCTTGTGTTGGATAACCTTGTGGTTTAAACATCACTTATTATGAGGAGCAAACTATTCAAATTTCTCTTACGGTAAGTACGGACGCCGTCAACAAAGTTAAGAAATAATGTGGACAGGTGACAGTCAAAACCAGGTGATTGCTCGACAGTTACTACTGACAAACAATAGGGATGGTAAATGCGATCAGCCATCAGAGTCATCCAATGAAAAGATCCAGTGAAGACATTAGGAAGGTAAAATCAACAAGCTGGATCGATTGAAAGATTAGGTAATGGAAACGACACGAGGACTGGACGATGACTACACGGAATCGGTTAGTCAGAGATGCAAGCCGGACGTCAGTCGCACGTTCTACGCAGCTAGTCCGATCAATCTGAACAAAACAACTCAGTGTCGGGGAAGTTGCCAGTTCCCCGAAAACATATTGGCGAACGGGTCTGGTGATTTTCAATTATGGTTGACGAATCTGTTGATTTGATTTGGCATTGCTTGTTGCTAGTCACAAAACCTATCAATACGAGCGGGTTTGTGACCACGTCGTCTTCGGATTGAGTGACATAAAGTAGCTCTGTCCGGAGGCCAGTCTTTTCTCTGTGTTCGTTCATTAGCCTCAAATGGTTGGGTTGGCCGGGAAGATACATATTAATCGTGCATATTTCGTAGTCAGTCGTTCAGAACCGTTGAACATCGTTCCGTTATCTACCGTTTCACTAACCGTTATTCTGTTGTCTGTTTACGCGCTCGTAGGCCGTATACTCAAGATACAACACACAGATAACAAATTTACAATGAGGGAACTACTGCTTTTGTAAGGTGAATCAAACTGAGTGCCAACACTAGGTCAACTACGAGGATAAAACGGAAGGACAAAAAGCCGACTATATTCCTTTAATCGGTCGGACTCCTACAGCTGACATTGTGCACCCGCCTCAGCATAAACAATCAGTGTCACTGACTGTGTATCTCCACTGATGTTTTGAAACCAGATCAAAAGAGCTGAAAAGTTCAAATATACTCGTAGAAAAACCGACGTCTATTCGATTTTTCACAAAAAGTTTTGATTTACTGATGAAGTCATCTCTTTCGCCAACAAGAAGAAGTGGTTTTGCGTTTGTGATTCATATTAACGTACGGTAACATGTGGCCGTACGTGCGTGAACTATGTGTTCCTGCTTGGATTAATCTTGCTTATTGTATTATACATCGGTGGACGAGAAATTCACAGAAACAGTTGGCAACATGTAGCCGGTTCGGAAAGTGCACGATCACTGCTCCCAGCCTGACGCACTTTCACGCACGTATCGTTATCGATTACTTGTTGAATACAAGCGAATATTCAAGACACCGATTTTCAGACTAGTTTGCCCATCATTCACGAGTTCGCCCCATTGGACACTATATGCCGAACACCTTACACGATCGGACAAAAGCAACCAGTATGATTTTGTACCAAAAGGGTCAACTTTTCGTTCGTGCAGGACAAAAAATGGTTCAACTTTGGTGAGACAACTGTAACGACCCCTAGTTGCATGCTGTTGATAGGCTCTGTCAGGCGTTGTTGTTTTATCTGCCACTATGCCTACGAAAGTGGTAGTATCGGATATGGAAGAGTGTAAAGTTCCGTGGTCCTGATAAATATACTGTTGAGATGATCCCAAAATGTTCAACGGAAGTGAAGGCGAACGAGCGAACGAGCCAAGGCTAGTGGCGAACGTTCAGAGTCTACTTGAACATCCATATCTTTAGGACACCTCTGGCGACAGAGAAGCATCTCTCTGAGGCTTGGAGGTCGCACATATAAAGCGACAACAAGGGCCATGTTACTTTACGGCGGCGAGACTTGACCGCTCAGGTTAGAGGACATGAACGATTTTCAGGTGTCTGTGTCCGATCGCTCGCATCGGGTGGCACCAACGATTAAATGACGAAGAGTTTAGGAAACGCGTATTTGGTAGTGACTGGCAAGAGAATTATTTTGTCATATCTTCACATTAACACAGACTTAGATGGTTAGGCTAGGTACTAAAGATTCTAATCAATCATTTGCCACATCGAACACTCTTTGCCGATGCTGTGGCCAATTGGCGTAAGGTGCGAGGTGGACAGATGACGACCTCACGTAGAGAAACGAAGTCGTGAACGAAGAGGTTGGTCACTGCAGGTCGGATTCGTCTCCCAGACTGGTGACTTAACGGTTCACAGAGCCGGTGGTTGGAGACGTTAGGTAGGACGGCGGTTAATCGAGCTCAGTGGCATGAATGTTGTCGCTGTTCGGCAGAGTTGTCTTGTAGGTGACGCCTGGCTTTTACTTATAACTCGGTTGTTTGTTTACAAGGTATAGACATCTTGGTATCGAATGTTTGAAATATAGACGTAGTTATTTTTAGTAATTAGGTCCCCTCTTCTCCCCTTCTGTTATTTCTCCTTAGTCAGAGCTTGTTTTTATCTTCATGACTGTATGGCAGTTATGCATCAGTGAGAATTACTGATGTATTGCTGTTTGATGATTCAGTGCGATAACGAACACCAAAACTCAACTCGCAAACACTTGGAATTAATTAGCACCATTGATAACGCGGTGATGAAAGAGCTTAATGGACGATTCGAATACCCCCATGAGTTCATTAGAAGTGAAAGGTGTTTTGGTGAACAGTCTGTTTTCGGTTATTCATCATCGGACCAATAACATAACATTTTATAATGTCATGGTTGTCAGGCAAGCAAAATCAAGGACAATTAGCAACATAAATACACCACGCGGTTGCGAAGTAAAGAACAGTCAGATAACAAAATTGACCGCCGTAGATGTCAAGTCGGTAACTGGGCCATGGTAACCGTACGGCCTGTACAACTTTCTTCTGAGCTCACAACTGTGGATTGCGCAACCGAATTCCGATTGCTTCCGCGGTGGCCAGAATACGAAATTTGACTCCTCTGGATTGACGAGTGGGCAAGCGATAAATGGACTGGAAAGCTACTTCCGGTGAGACTTGGTACCCTGAATCAATGAGGTGCGTCAGAATTGCGCTCGAAATGGATTTCACCTAGACCTTAGTCAGCCATGTATCTTCTGAGAAAGGCACTTGGTTGTGCGACCGAAGTAAACTGCTCCACAGGAGCATGTGAAAGAGTAAACCCAAAATGAGGTCACACATTTAGGTAACGTATCCTTGATTTGTACGTAAACTGTTGGGTTGGAACTAAACGGGATTAATTGTTGTGTCCCACTGTAGGTCTTTTCAATTGTGTTACTTATTCTACGAGTCACCAGTTCAACCAACACCTCGCCTTTGTAGTCTAGCATCATGTAAACCAGGTTCTTATCCGCAGATGGGAGCTTAACTTTCGGTTTCATATATCTATCCACAAAGTTTACGGGGTGGGCGTTCTCTACGAATATCCGCCGTTTCTGTTTCAATCATGTCATCAGTGCATATTCTCATAACTCTGTATGTTAAACTACGAACGAGGTTTCCCTTCTGTTTGAGAGGTTATGTAACTTAACAAGACTAAATGGTGATATGAATTGGTAAATGAATAACGGTAGATAATGCGCATAGGTTTTATCCAACGGAAACCTTGTTATCTTTAGACTGAACAACCTGAGATTTCCAGCCGATAGACGTAAACTGGTTAACAAGTTGGCCCCGGGCACACAAGCGGTTTAGGTCATCATTGTGCCCAGACAGGCACGATAGCGTAGGGCTATTGAGGTCATCCTATCTCGCAGTCGTCGTTGTTCAGGTCGCTGTGACCAAGAGGGCCAACGGTTGAAACTGAGTCAGCGTGCTGAGTCAGAGAGATAGAGAGAGACCGGACACGCGCGCCACTAAGCCCACCCCCACGCACTTGTCCCAAAGCGAGAGTAAGAGTAGCCACTGGGGCGTACGACCGCCCATATGTACAACGTGCGGTGGACGGATTGACGGGGGGTGCAGACACGGCGCACAATCATACATACACATACACACACAGGTGTAACAACCGTCAACGCAACTGGAGCGTGCTAAAGGTTGACCTGTGAGACAGGCACCGTAGTGGCTAAGCCCAATCTTTGCCGTCCTGTGCGGATAGTTGGGGCGCGTGCGGTGCCAGTCAATGTGTCCACATGACGAACAAAGAAGCTTGTATCGTGCTCCGAACAAAGCAAACAGTCCGGGGTTGGGGAGCTTGGAAATTCGGGTCTATCGACCTCTTGAAGTGGGTGTTGATGTGGTTGGCTTTTCGCTCGAAACGAAACGAGACAACACGTTTACAGTGAAGATTCCCACACCTGAAAGTTAGCAGAGCAGAAGAGGATGGTGGCCACAGCGAACAGGACTGCTGAATCATCCGGGCTCTAGTTCACACAGTTGTGAATTGATGCCACTTGCAAAAGATTAGGTGAGAGGAGAGCGATACTGCACAAAAAGATGTAATAGTTCGAGGGGATGCGCAAAGCAAACTGATAGCGAAGTGAAGACGTTCGAAATAATGAAGAATAAGTTGTGAGAGCTCAAAATAATTCACGAACGAATGTGGTTGAGCGTTCACAGTCGTGTTTAATGTGAGGTCAATGGCGCGGCGGTCAGCAAGGTTGCCTCATAAAAGTGTGGCCGGAGTTCTAGCGCCTACCATGGCAAGAGTATTCGTTACTGATAAGCTCTAACAACAGCGGAATTCGAGTCTAGTGCTTCTTTTCGAAAGGAGCTGACTGGAAAGTTTATGGGAATGCGACAGCTGCAATCAATTGTGGGTGATGATTAATTTGTACACAACCCAAAACACCGTAATTCCCATCAATAGTAATTCAATGAGATGCGAAACCAATGTCTGAGGCTCGAATTCCGGCTTTCGGATAACATGAAGCTCCTAAGAAGGCAAGCATTCGTTTAGTGTAAAAATAAGACTAAAAAACAGAGATGAACAGTGGTAGGAATATCATTCTCGTAGTTCCATAAGCATCTGGCCATCCACCATTTCGATTTGATCGACGTAGACTTCTTGAACACTGAGGTGATGACCAGCGTGAAATAGAACGGAGGCGAAGGGTTTGCAGATCGATGATTCTTGGTGACAAGAACATTAGAAAGATTAAATAGTCGCTTGGATTATTTCGTGGTACTGTTGTGAATGTTCGTTCAGTGTTGTCATATGCACAGATGCCATACACTCAAAAATAAAAGATAATTTACTAACATTCGAGCGAAAGGAGTCAAGATCAGAACTGATAAAACGACTTCAGGAGGGTTCGGAAACTAAAGTTACCTACCCATTGGTTATCATCGAGACTTATTCACATTTTCAAAACAGGAGTCCGAAGTCTATGTGACAATCATAGAAGCATCATTCCAGTATCCATTACGTCCAAACCACTCACCCATCTTATTCTATCTCAGCCCACTAATCCAAAAAAAGATCAAATACGTGAACAACAGATGGAATTCTCATCCGGCTGAACATACCTTGACAACGCTTTTACCATGCGACGGGTCTTAGAGTATCAGTGCTAAACCAGGCAGCCAACAGTCATCCATTAGTCTATTAAACCTAAAGGCTGCCTTCCACTCGGTCGCTCGTAAGGTTTTTTGGAACAGTCTACTCCACAGCAGAGTCCCAGGGAAATGTAAGAATCTGGTAAGATCATGGTATGCTTACCCAGCAAGTAGGAGGTGAGGTTATGGACACTTGTCTCGGGTGATCGGTCACCACCTCTAGTGATTTTTGCCAAGGAGGTCCGATATCTTCTGTCCCTATCCAATTTTGTCATGGACGATATTTTGGAAGATTCATTTAGGAAATCCAGTCAGCCTGATTCTCAGGTTCCGCACCCGGATCGAGTATGCGGATGACATTGATCTATTCAGCCCCTATTCTCAGAGCATGTGGGTCATGATGAGTAAGGTAGATGAATAGGTTGGTGTATATGGAATGCGAATTGTGTCCCATAGATGCAAAGTGCTGCTTGAGGAATGGGACATTCACATTCCCATGTCCATTATTGCAGGTAGTCCGCTTGAGGCCGTTTCATTTGCTCGGCTAGCACTGTCTCGTCAACTTGTAATATTGTTCATGGTATACAGACGAGGATGTCGAAGACAAGTGCGGCCTTTGTCAACTACATCACCTGTAGTATCAGAATGTCGTCGGGTTGTCGCTAAGGGGAGGGGTATATAAATGCGTGTGCGTTCTATTTTGATCTATGGCTCGGAAGCATGGCCAATTTACGACGAAGGTATTAACAGTCTTTCTGCGTTGTCACCACCTTCCCCCAATCAACTTACCTCGTATGGGATGGTCGCATACACAACGCGGTCGTTTGTGAGCGTGTAGTTCGGGACGCACGATCTATTGGTCAACTGATCAGGTTGCACAGTCTGAGACTGCTGCATCACGTAGTCCGCAGGTTAGTTGAGCATTTACCACACCGGAACTTGTTTATCGACAACACCAACCGTTGGGTAAACCCGTGTGTTGGTCAAGTAACCACGTGGTCACGAGATACAAAGGCTTTGACTGTTTCTTTGAATACCGTGAATAGTTGCCGGTTGTCTTATGGGGGTCTCAGTGATCGCAGAAATCGTTGATCAGAAACATTATCCGAGCTGGCAACACGCTACAATCAATGGTATACCCGAATTCGTAATAGTTCCATTTCACTGACTTATCCTCGTTTGATGATTTTATGGTACATTTCTTCCTCTATGTTATTCCTCGTCAGTGTTGCGGTGAGTGATGGCCCGAGTTACAGTGCCACTGCGTTACGTTCACGGCCGTTAAGAATGAATGAATGGAAATCAAACTGAGACATTCAGACTTATGTTCAGAGCCCAACAATATTTCTTCTCGAGAGACTACTGAAAGGGAAAAAACACATTGGTTTATCAATTGGCTGAAAACTAAAGAATGGTCCAATCTATGCTCACGATTGTGCAAGAATGGAAGTTAGAAAAGATTTCAATGCGCTGAAAAGGAACAAAAAACGCATGCACGATATAAGCTATAAAGCTGTCTCTGTTGAACAGAGCTTAAACAAAACCATGGCATGTGTGAACGATCAACGGAAAAGTACTAATATGAAAGCTCACCGAAGACCACAGAGCCAAATCTCCATCTGCACACAGCTCGCCACCTTGACCAGAAAGGCTGCTACTATTGTCAGAATCGGTCAATTGAAGATCCTGAGCCAATTCGGCTGTGTCTCGTACAACTGCATCACCAAGAGAAAACTGTATAGGGTGGAAAATCAACCGATAAGCAACGATATGTATATTTGAAGAATCCGGTTTCTCTAATGAGAGGAATTGAGTATTCTAACACACCAATTATCTGTCTGTCAAACAATCTGAAGTTTCAAATGAAAGAATATCAAATACGCAAGAATCTTGTTAACAGATGAAAAACCATACAAACAGCATATACATCAACACATCTACTTGGTTTATTGTACTGAGGACCTTACGTTGGAGGCTAACACGTGTCGTCCGGTCTGCTTAGGTAACCACAGTCTCTAGGACCACGTCAGAGGAAATTGCAACTACTAACGTCGTAGGCAACTTTGCATCAAATAACATCCTGATCTGACTCTGAGCGTAGGTGTCACAGTAAGTCAGTTTAGATGACATACTCACATATATCGTGTGAATAAAAAAGCCAACAAACATGCATATTAAAATATCACTGGGGTCTAAATGTCAGCTTGATTGGTTGGATAAACAGAATTTCATGATTTGACCGGAACATGACGGATCTCAGATAGGCTTTCTATCACACTGACGACAATGTCATTCAGACTACTATCACCAACTGTCTAAATAAGATGTTTGAGTGCGGTAACAGACGGGAAGAACTCAGTTTGGTAACACAAAGAGGCTTATATCGCATACTGAACTCAGTGTAAGTCGTGCAAAAATAACTTGCTTTGGCCCAGCCGGAAGCAATCGCACATGGACCGGAGACCGTGGCTTTGTCGCTCACTCCAATGTAGAAACCAGTTCCTGTAGATCAATCACAGTCGCACTGCGCGCTAGGGCTGCATGAAAATTAGTACGCAATTTCTCTCACTTGGTCGCAACTGACAGAATCCGTCAAAAACAACCACACAGAGAACAAATGAGGAAGTGACCTTGACCCGTTAAACGTTGTTGTTACTCTTATTATCATCATCACCATAGCAGACTAAGGAGCGCATGTGCACTATAGTTTATTGTGAATTTGGGCGCTGTTGTTATTGTTGCTGTCATAGTCGTTGCTGTTGTTTTTATCGTCTGCTGACCTTGAGGTCCTATCCAGTAAGAATAAAATGAGCCGAATAAGTTCCTTTTCTAATCTGGACTGCAATATGTCCCCCTGGCACAAGTAAACAAAAATTTGGACCAAAAGTGGATGTGCCACAACACGAACAGTTAGCGCATTTGGAACGAGGAAAACTGAACCAGGTCAAGTAGTGTAAGCAAGTTTGACAGAGTGAATTTTTCGGGCTAGTTCAGGTTCATATCGATTTGGTGTGTTCGGAAACCAACGAAATGTTTGAATGGGAATGCTGTCACGCGATATAAACGTGGACGATCAATGGCCGTTACAGTTTTCAACCGCTTCCGGGTAGAAAATCTGAATACTACAGACAGAAGTAGTAGTAGTAGTAGTAGCGAGTGTAGAAATCCGATAGAAACCATAAAAATCAACAAACGATGGACAGATTAGGACCATAAAGTTAAGGTGTATTATCTGGATTTAAAAAACACCCTCGGTTTCGGGGTACAGATAAGCTCTCATCGGTAGAGATGAATCGAGGATACAGTGTCAGAGCACAGGGTAGAATTATTTGTTGGTTAGTGGTGCCAGATTCGAGGGTCTCATCGTCAAGCACCATTGCATGGATACCATCACCACCGACAACACCACAGTAACGGTTGGCATTGATGTTTAACCGTCTCACATTAATAAGAAACAAGATTAAACAAGTCTTAGTCTACGGACAAAAGAACGGGAAGGAAAGAGACTTCGTACGGAGACCCTACGTAAAAAACGAAACATTCAATCGAAGAGTGCCTATTCCATACAAACAAGCAACTGGGTTAGGAGTGAGAGTAAGACAGTATATGTGAGACAACTTTCTTATGTGGCTTTCATTCTCCCGCCTCACAGATTGCACTCAGTTCATAGGCAATTTAGCTAAACGGAGGCAACATTCTTATCGCTGGATCCGATCACCCGCCATTTGTTAGACACCTAGGACAGCTGGTTATGTGACAAACGGGGACTACAGCCCAGGAGATCAAGTCGAATTAGTGGGTAAAATGCTGACAACGCCAGACCATCATCTATCCTCCTCGATCCAAGTGTAAATCGTCTGTGGCATCAGCAGAGTGTTCGGCAATCGAATATCCGAAGACGGTTGTTCATATTCTCACAACACTAGACTGGGATTACACCACGGAATTATATTGTCTGAGCGTTTCTGGGTAGTTTAAATCACGTTATATTTAGTAACAGACTCGAATTGGAAAAGTCGAAGAATCGGCAACCGATGCTTTCAATATGGCAACGCATTCGTGATTAGCTACGAAAGCCAAATTCAGATACTACTATTGGAGTCGATCAATACTTACTTGATCATATATGTGGGAACTAATGGATTGAATGTTCAAAACAAAATTTGTAGTTTTTCATTCAATGGATAATAAGATGGAATTTTCCAAAGGCACGCAAAGCAATAGCGTGAGAAAATACATTGAGACTACTGATAACATATAAGCCAACCCTACAACTGAGTTACAAGTTGCTTATCTAGTTAGAAGAGATGTAACGTACCAGGGGCATTTTGGAGTAGGTTGTGAAACAAAATTATTGAAACTTCTCAAAAGATCACAAAATGATGAAACACTGCCTTAGATAACTCTTCACCAAAGCGATATAATCGAATCGACCTTACGAACCTAGAACAAAGCTGAAAAGACGTTAGCCAAACAGTACAAACATTCATCGATTAACTGTTTCAATGGAATAACCGCTAACAATTGTAATGAATGATTAGGAGACCAACAAATAATTGAGTGACAGAAGGTCTGATGATAAGACCGTCCTTAACATTAGTTGCAAGGTTGTACCCAGGTTGTGTGGACGAAGTCAGAGACCAGCAAATCCAATTTACATTTATGCTCCTGTAGCATAGTTTAACGTAGATCAAATTTCTCATGATCAATACTAGAGTAGCTACGTGAATGATTAGTCCATAGTTGATTGGGATCAACGACCAAATGAGGTGATCATTGACAACAACGATTCACAATGACGTTTGACCTTCATATGACCATAGGATAAAGAATAAGCTTTAATTACGATTAAATGAGAAGAAAGGAATGGTGCCTAATCAGTGAAAATGCGTTGAAAAGCAAACATCTGAACCATGTGTTTGAAACAAACAACAAAGTTGCAAGTAATGATAAGGCGATCTAGGCTGGACAGTCGACAGGAAATTCAACTGAGCAATGGAAATATTCAGGTCAACGAACCTGGTTGGCCATTATTTCTTCTAACGCTACTAGTTACAAAGCGGTCAGCCTGATAGACATAATCCAGAACGGCTAGTTTTCCAGCGTTTCGCGCTTAGTATTGGTTTAATAGTTTAAGCACATGTGACTACACTTTTGATAAAACAATGGATAGGGCGACTTTTTCAGCGATTAGCGCGCACGGGCTCCACATACGCACACACACCCGTGAATAAAATGAGTCCTCAGTGTCAGTTAGTATCGCTTCTCACTATCTGTCGTTTAGACGGTTTTTGCTGAATACCATTCATTCGTCGAGTAACAGATTTTCACACGAACCAACTGCATTCCTCATTGTTTTGCCTGACCGGGCACCATATCATGAGTACCGTACGTTGGTGGTGAAAATTCGCCCTGAAAAGTACAGTGTTTTTGTCGCATGATGACTTGAACCCCCCTAAAGAGCTTTGTCAATCGGTCAGAATATTGTCACCTTGAAGTATGCAGTCATTCTTAAGAGACAATCGATAGTAAATACTTTCGAGGTAGGTGCTTGTGGATCGAACTAATGACGGCGTGATACAAAAAGAACAGTCAACTCTTTCCAAGTGACTGGATAGCAGCCGAGGCACTGGCAGGTAAGCAATGACAAAAATAACAAACTGATATAAATGGCAGAACACCCAAAATAAGTCGCGGCTTTTGTGTGCATAATGACTTACCAATGAGCCGTTCTCGAAAAGAAAAACTAGACTTGAATTTCGCAGAGGTCGTCAGCAAACCATGAATCCGAAAGTTATCAATAATCAAAATATCGCCGAACATGTTTCCCGATAAGAACTTCAAATTGTGAAGTTATCGACTGTACTCAACAGTAAAACTATCGTAAATGCTCTCGAGACAATCGGACAAACTGAGCATTACTTGCAGATGAATATGGCTGAACATTTGCATGACAATTTGGCCGGGCCTAGTGTAAAATCAACGGCGCAGTGGTCAACATAGTTATCTCACGAGAACGTGGCCGGAGTTCTGATTTTGGCCGTGGTGAGTGTTGATTTCTAACAGTGAAAAAGCTTGCGTTAAGTGTTTCTTTTTTAAAAGAGAATGTCTACATGAATGTGAAAGCTGCGATCAATCGTAAGAGATGTCCAAGAAATATCCAGTTAATACTCTATTTATCAGCAGTAACAAATTACCTCGTTACTCAAAGTGAGTGAATATTCAACCAGCACACATGAAAGTGCGGCGAATTGCGAATGAGAACTGTGTCCTCTCCATATCCATGTCCATTTTTCGTACAGTGCTCTAATGGGAAACGAAAATAAGGGCTTGGATACATATTCCTGGGTGCCCTTCAAATAACGTTTGACGACCTGCTTTACATTGTAGCACTGCTCTCAATGACCCTGATTTTGAAAGACCACTATCGTGGATGAGGTCAGGTAACACGGGATAACGGCATTGACAGCTGCATGATGTTATGTTGTTCAAAACGCATCACGCTACTTATATTGGGTTTAGTAGTAAGAAGCAAGAGGCGCAATAATACACGAAAACTCTGGAGGCTTCAAGAACGGTCAAATCGGTGTAGAAAAACGTCACGAAGTGATGAATCAAACAACAGGTTCTGACGGCAATCAAACGACCTCATAGGTTAACGACGAGATCAGACATCGTGCCACTGGTTACCATAAGACAGCTTAATGGGAGTTGGGGGAGGATAAAATCTGAACCTGATGGTTGAAACGAATCTTCGGTTACAATTAGCTGCAGGCTAACGGGACAGGAGAAAAAGGACGTTAGCATATGAAGAATGACCTGTCATCGCTGAGAAACACATCCTATGCGACCTGTGACAAAAAGAAATCAGACGGGCGTTAGCACACATACCAGACCGCAGAAGGTACATTCAAACGATAGGCGTGACATTACGAGGGTTTAACAGTTTAGTGAATATGTGTGAAATGTGGCTTATTCGCAAACGATGAGGTTGAAGTTCTGCAACAACGACTAATAACAAAAACATCACGCAGTTAAGTCAACTATAATCTACTTTGAGTTTCTCAAATGCAATTAGTGCGATATGTCAAGCCAAGTACTTGTTTAACTCATTCAGACAATGAATTATAGACAAAGGGAAGGAAGGGAACAAAAAAAGAAAGGCCTGTAGAACAGAAGAGTTCGTATTTTAAATGAATGGAACTATACAATGGAACAAGTACCGTTAGAGTTACAGAGGTTGAGGCTTTAGAGGACATATAAATCACTAATGATGCTAATGAGATCGCGGTAACGGAGATAAGCAATAATGGAAAAAGGAATAAAAGATCACAATTTTCATAGCAAGAGCAAAATGTCCAAAGCTAAAACGCCTACCCGTGTATCTTCATCAAGGTAGGAGATGGGTACACCATCACCAGAATATTCATCTCCTGGTTGTGTTTCAGTGTGATGGTTCCAATCGTGTAAATCCACGCTTTCTTCTGAGAACGAATCTTCCGTATCACGGGCACCGGGAGCGGCCATATGGACATCATCATCAGGATCACCAACAGATAATTGTGTGGACTGAAACTGACGATGCACTTCACCGTGGTCTTCGTCGTAATCAGCGGAAGAAAAATCATGGGGATGATGTTCTTCCGATCGGAACTTGTCGACAGCATCTAATGAACTGTCTTGAGTGCTGGAATCCAAATCTGGATCGCCGGGGCTTCCTGTTATATTTACATGGAACGGACCACAGAAAGCAACAAAATCAGGATGAAGGTCATTGAAAGAAAATATTAGGTTGATCGTAATTGCACGATAAGACTAGGGGACAGGAGACAACGGTGAAAATGAGTATTATTGTTGCGAGTCACAGAAGAGAGATACTACAGACTGGTTGAGAGAAAACAATCAGAAATAACCAATCGCGATATCAAATACTGAACATACGCACGTAGATTCGGGTTACGGTAGCGGCGAATGCTTCTGATGTCTAGGTGTGAGCAACCTGAAAGTACCACTCAGCCCTCACATGTGACCTAGTGGAGGTGGCATTGCGACTAGAGTTACGCAATACAACGGCTGAGCACTAAACTTTAACTCAGATAAGAAGGAAAATGTCAGCACCACCAGTAATGCTAATGAGTGAACCACATAGAGGTGCCTGTCACAATGAGACTGGACCTAGAAGCAGTGTGACGGCTTGCGCATCTCGATGACCTATTAGACTAAGTTGGACGGTGTGGCGACTACACCGACAGCAAGCTGTTCTGACGAGCACCCTCTCGAGTCTGGAACTGGATGATTCCTGTGTCTTCGGAACGCACCTTTACGGTCACAACTGTGTCCCTCACTCGAATTCGCTATTTGATATTGCTGTACATTGGCGGCTATTTCTCAGGATCTCCAGTAGAGAGGAACCGAATTTTGAGGTCAAGCTGGAATAAAGATTGCACCGAGCTCTGAGGCGCAGCAGAGACCGATCGTCTAGATCCAAGGGGATGATTGTATGTGTCGTTGAACTCAGCACTTCAGTCAAAACCTGTCGCCACAGACCAGAAAGGTGTTGCTCATTCGTCATTTCTACATATGCCCCCACAGACAGTGTAGATCTTCCGAGATAAACTAGGCAGTCGGACATCGCTGTGCTTATGGACTATATGAATGCACAACTAAGTCATCTTGTTCCAGAGAAGTGGTTGGGTAATATGTTCGGTGTCCATGCGCGACGCACTGACAAATGTGATCGGCTGTTACAACTATGAGCATCTCATGGACTCTCTGAATCAAGCGGCGCACTTTAGCACAAGTAAGGAAAATGCGCCACAGGGAGACCATTTTGTGCAACCCAACCATGGACACAAATTGATCATACTGCCGCAAGCTATTGGTAGGAACACTAATATAGATTGTTGGTCATTTTAAAGTAACCACCATTACTCAGATCGAACCGTTTCGTTTCATCTTTTGCTCAGAAATCATCTGCACGCAAACATAACGTATTCAGTTGGAAGTTGAGCGATGAGGGTACACGAAACGCTTACCAAACAGCAGATAGTTTAAACTGTCAGGTTCACAATAGTAGAGTGATTCAAATGAGCACTGAGCGAAAATACCGAGAGCTACGCGAGCCTCTGGTGAAGAGGCCTATTGCAAAAAAAGCATTACAGATACGACAGAAGTAGATTTCTTCTGATTCAGCGGAACTTATGTACAAATGTTGGCTGATTCTCCCTGACTCCAAGTACGACAAAGACCATCGCGAACTGAAACGCGAACTCATGAAGAATCCGCATAGGAATCGTTAAACTTACTTCTCCGAGCAAGCCAAAGCGATGGAGAGGGCATTTTTATCGGCGGATGACCGAGCGCTGTGTTCCTGATTCGCGGTTAGCGTTAGTGAGACAATATGCGAAAAAGATGGTCCACTAATTTAGAACTCCTTGCAGAGACTTCACAGATGGGCTGAGCGCTCTGAGGAGCAGTTCAACTAGCCTGAGCCAGTTCATACAACCGCAGATGATGGAGACTGTGTGGGTGGCTATAACATTCCCGAAGATCTTGTGTCAGAAACCGAAGTGATTTTGGAGCTTAAACTATTGGGGTGTAATAAATTCCCAGGTCCGTATCTTCTTTTTCCAACGCTTTTCAAAGATGGTGATGAAAGATAATTGTCTAAATTGACCATACTCTTCTCTTCCATAGAAGAGAATGAAGAGGTGCCTCATGACCGATGCTTATCAACGGTCATTCCCACAACCGAAAAGGATGCCAGGAAATCACGCGACAACCACAGAGGTATTAGCCTTGCTTTTACCGTATCCATAATTCAACAGCTTCTGAAACAAAGAATGAGCCAGACAAGAGAACAGGCAGGTTTTCGGTTTGGTTATGGATGTGTTGATTACATCCTCACCTTGTGACAGAAACCGGGTCGTCGGCACACCTTTTCCCAGTCAATAAACCCAAAAGCCACCTTTGACTCGGTTACCCTACATGCTTCCTGGAACCATCTCCGTCACAGAAGAGTCACACTGAAGTACGTCAGTTTATTGAGGTCGTTTTATGCCCGATTTGAACGCAGAGTGCACATTTATGGGCAGCTATCTAAAGCGTTCTCAATCTTAAGTGACATTCGACAAGTGTGTTTGATCGTTCCTTTCATCTTCAGCTGTGTGATGGCATTATTCTGGAAGGCACACATGGAGATTTCGAGGATTCCGGAGTGGAGCTTTTATCAGGTAGTGGACTGAGTGATATTGAGTGTGCAGGCGGCGGTGCCGAACAATATTCTTCTGTAAGCCACAAGCAGATGATGATAAACTGGTTAG
Source organism: Paragonimus skrjabini miyazakii (assembly GCA_014338405.1). Classification (NCBI taxonomy): domain Eukaryota; kingdom Metazoa; phylum Platyhelminthes; class Trematoda; order Plagiorchiida; family Troglotrematidae; genus Paragonimus; species Paragonimus skrjabini miyazakii. Next base: position 70,208 of record JTDE01003032.1, on the reverse strand, counting down.
GTGATATGGTTGGTCTGTATGGCATGCACTTTACACTTTCAAAGTGTAAAGTGTTGTTATAAGATTGGGTGGGCACTGACCCTGTTCTTATAATTGCTGGCAGGTGCCTGGAGACTATCGATCGTTTCTCATACCTGGATAGTGTAATCCCATCAGCTCATAATAATGCTGAGGAGGTGTTCACGAGGATAGTGAAAACACGTTGTGTATTAGCCAACCTCCGTCACTTGCGGCGCCGCAGACGTCCACTTGTTGATGAAAAGCAGAATTTGCAATGCGTGTGTATACTCAGTTTATTTTATAGATTAGAAAACTAGTCCATTCTTTCTAAAAATGCAAGTCGACCTTCTGTATTCGATCCCCATTGTCTCCGCTAGTTTGACTGTATCAAAAGGGCCAAACTGCATGAAAAACGTGGCAATTCGTCGGTGCGTATGTTGGAAATATGTAAGTTTGCGACCAATAACCGAGATAGTGAAAATACAGTCTTCGATGGTTGAGTCTTGTACTCCGCATTCAGACGGAGTGTTTTCCGCACCGTATACTGTTCTGTATGGCTGCCGATTGTTAGAAGAAACCGTAAGGTGGCCATGGGGTCATAGAAGCCTTGACCAATCTGCAAAAGAAGATTGGGAAGTGCCGTCAAGCTGATTGGGAAGCTCACGAGCATCCACGCCGCTGGTTGGAAACACCCTTTGACATGGCACGGGGCACAGTCATTGGCGAGCTTGTGTTCGTAAATTCGCTGATTTTTCTTCTTTTTTGTAAACCCCCATTAGTTTTGTTTTCTTTTCGTCCTCTCTTCACTGTTGTTTATTTGCACCTATTTATTACTCTGCCACACCGTAGACCATTGTCAAGACCTACGACAGACCCAGTCATGATACCCACGAGTGGGACTCAAAACTGAAGTGATGGTGATGACATTAGAGCTGATCGTCTGAGCAACACTACAACCCGTCGAGGTATAGCCGGGATAATTCCGAATTCACGACCGGTAACCAATGCAATAAAGTGTTATATTCTATTTTGGTTAATTCAAGCAGTCCGTATGCCGGTGGAATGCATATTACAACACACATTGTTCAATACGATCACAAAGGGTGATAAGGCGACCAGGTGACTAATGTGGGGGTGCGGGTTATGATAATCTTGATGGTCGCCCTAAGTAAAGTCAGGAAATGCAGTCCATCAGATTAAAAGGCAGTGCAGCCATCCACACAACTTAGCAGAAACGATTTAAGACATGATGTGAGTCAAAATCAACCTCATACATACATCCGTGAGATCATTGCTTCTACACTACACTATATACGGGTTTTCTTTTTTACTTTCCATATTAAATGCAATTCGAGCCATGAGAAAGTCATAAAACGGAAAATGCATACGTGCATGTTGATGACTGATATTACAGACTGGCTGAATCCGACGTCCGGCTACTACACAATAAGTCACATGTTAGAAAACAACGTCACAAGACAAGGGTTTGAGTTCGACTGACCAAATAACAATATACAAGTGATATGCAATTGTGTTGAAAAGAGAAAATAAAAACGAAAGCAATATACACTAGTGTCTGTCAAGTGTTGCCGTCTTCGAATATATTATCAAATGTTTCAAATCTTGCTTGTCCTGATCCGATCGTGTAAATTTATCATGCAAAAATGAATTTAAAAGGTCTACTAGTAAAATGTCCCAGATGTTCTAGTAGAAATCCTAATCCAAAAGGTTTCTTATATATCACTCGCACTCTTTTTCTACAACACACAGTTTCAAGTGCAACCTAAAAAGTCTAAAAATTTAAAGACATACTGGGATGTGCGTTTTGAGAAGCGAACCTGGTTAGCTCAAACCGTGTATCAAATAGCGTGCGTATTGATAAGATGGTCTCTGAGCCATTCTGACACGTAGCTGTGTGTACTGCTTTGATTGTAGCCAGTCTCTTCTTTCATGATGACGTGCATTTTATCATACTTCTGATGTAAGAAGGTATCACATTGATACGATTAGCGTTTTTTTCAAAGTGACCATTCGTTCCAGTCTTTCTGTTCAACTAACACCGCAGACAGAAGCAGTATTATACTGCATTACTTCTGAAAGGGAGCCCGAGTCTAAAATCAAATGCACTGGGAACTAATACCTGTACACAGAGAAGGCTTATAACACAAGCTATAATCAACACTACACACTCATCACTCTCGACAACAGACGAAGATGATGATCTGAACTCTGCTACCAATTTGATTTATGGACGCTAAACTATGGGATGTTCACCAACTCCCCAGTCGATGAGTTCACCACCCCATGTGTGGTACCACGAATCATCTCCAACAGTTGAGAGGAAGTAGGAGGTTATTTTTTGGCCAACAGTGTAGACCTACGAAAATTTCTGTTTCAAAGTGTAACACATGTTAATTTCGTATTTTGCACAACGTTCTCCAAAGTTAACGTGTGTCAGTTTTGTAATAACTAGCATGACTAGTAACAAGCCAGTTCAAAACTGCAGACCAGTGTACCTAGTGGCCCGTTTGCTTTCTTAAGGCAAGCTGAATATGCTAACTGCCTAGTACATAGTGCAAGTTTTTAGGCAAGTCACTGTAGATCGGGTTCGTCTCGTGGGTTGGAGTCCACGCGACTCAGAGAGTCAGTGGCTTGAAACTTTAGGTGAGATGGCGACTAACCAAACTCAGTGGCGTGAATGTTGTCGTTATTTGGTCGAATTGCCTGTGAAGTGAGTGCACTTAATGACGCGGGGCAGTGAAAGCCGCAAGGAAGCTGTCTTGCTGATGACGCCTTACTTTCACTTACAGCTCGGTTGTTTGTTTGCAAGGTGTAGGCGCCTTGATGTTGTATGTTTGAATGTAGACGTAGCTATTTTTAGCGGTTAGGTCCCCTACCCTCTCCCTTTTTTTCTTCTCTCTTCCTAAACAGGGTTTGTTTCTTCTTCATGGTTGTGTGGCAGTTAAGCATCAATGTGAACCACTGATGTATTGCTGTCTATGATGATGATGATGGAGGACCACCATATATCCCAGTTTCTGATATGTCCAACTTCATCAAATTCCGTAAAAGTAGGACATGACGAATAAAAGTTTACAAGAAATACCTACAAGTCATTCACTTCACACAAGGTTCCGAACCTAAGATACGAAGAGACTAGTGATAAAGAACGTACTTGAAAAAACTGGTCGATCGGTCACACTTTGGTTGCGCGTGAATCGTTTTATGGACGCATCCATACTTTCATCGTCTGTGACCCACGGACGATCATCAAGGTCCTCTTCTGAGTGAGGACTTGTACTGGCATGAATACCTCGGGAGTCTTCATTTACATTACCTTCCAATTCTCCCACTTCAGTCTCTTCGTGTTCATCATCTAGGTCATCATCGTCATACTCCAAATCGACACCGTACCAAGCATCGGTGGATCTTCGCCGAAGTGTACGATCAGATGTCGATGCGATGGGCTCGGAAGAGCATACAACAGCTGTGCTTGGGTTATCTGATTGTGGTTCATCCACAATTTCATCTTCATTTTGAGATCCCATTGCTTTGATACGCTTTTTGTTACGCTCCCTATCCCTCAGATCAGCACTGCCATCTGCATGTCGCTTGGTGGCTTTGCGTACATGGCCGGTGGATTGATAGCCAAGTAATCGGGAGTGTTTTGAATGACTATTCTTGTCTTCTGTTTGTACTGATTCCAGATCAGCCATAGAATTAGAGTTTGAAAGGTTCTGTTGAGCCTCGGAGACCGACTCCAGTCGTCTAGGATAACAAGCACAAAAGGGGACGAAATGAAAAATTATGAAGGCAAACCCAGACAATTAAAAAAACTGGACGACAGACAGTAGTTTAATGAAATCAATTCATATGTTTGACACCGATGCTTAACTATCATACAATCATGCAAATAAAAGAATACTCTTGATTGAGAAATAAAACAGAGTGGAGGAATCGAGCTTAATATACAAGAAACCTAATCTAAACTTGAACAATCAACATCAGGATATCTACAGCTGGAAAACGAACAATTGAGTTACGTAACACAAACAGGGAGCTGGGTACTGTTACACTGTCCAAACCTGAGTAGGAGTAGAGGTCGCGACCGAGGAGGGGGGGGGGGCTAAACTAACAAAAAATGTGTCCGGTAGTCGATACGGTTGTCACTGAACCTATTTCAGCATACAGGTAGTTCAATCATACAACCGTGAAGCACACGTGATTGGATCCCATCAGCCATCATCTTTCTTCGAATGCCTCCAATGACAAGCATGATCATTAGGAATGATATCACTAATCTTATGTTCAACATGATAAAAGCTATATTGGGAGGCAAACGTGCTACAGAAAGTGAGAGGAAAAATTGAGAGTCAAATACGGTGAAAATCGAGAAAGATGTAGGAGAAAACTACAATGGTTCACACAGAAATTTGCAGTACGAGTGTCATTAACCTCCGTCATTTGATACATCAGACACCGTCTTCAAACAAAGGTGTTCATTAACCTTTGGAGCCCATTCAAGAATCTGAGGACGCTCTAACGCACTGAGCTTCAATGATAGTGTCATCATACCCCAAACTCAAGTCGTACGTTTGCCACCAGATTGCTGCTTCAAGTATAACTCACCACTCGCAAATAAAGCATGGCGTGGCAAACGGCGAGCAAGTACTCGAAGTCTGCGAGAGAAGGTAACTATGCTCAAGAGTAGACAGAGCAAGTCCGTTCCGAAGGCACACCGACGAAATTCATCACTGTTGGCGCACTGGTTTCACCAGGTGCTATTGATACATTGCTGATGGTCTGAAACAGAAATTCCGTAAACATCCCTCACGCGAACGAGTCGGATTTCGCGACCGCACAATAAGACTGCTGGTAAACTGACAGTTCATAGATTGAGATCACATCGGCGCTACAGATGATGTAAGTTAGCAAAGACCATCCGAGCATTAGCTAAACGATTTGTAATCTCATCAGACTTTTTACCAGCGCTGGTGTAGCTTCCAAGAAAAGTGTACTTCTTGACTACCTCCAATGGCTCGCCATCCACAGTGAGAGCAAGTGCAAACTTTCGCCAGTCTTGCAAAACAATCAGGCGCTTAGACGGTGCGAAGGTCACAACAAACTGACGAACTTAGACCCTTAATATGTTCAGCAGGCTCTGGACTGAAATAACGGAATATCGTCTGCATACCGTTGGTCATGAAGCGCAACGTCCAAGAGCATTTCCACAATATCATATTGGCCGTCTGTCAGAGTGCACTCTACGCCCCCGCCGACCGCAATGAGGAATACGACAGGGGACGTCGAGCAACTTTGTCTCATCATCGACATCATCATAGACAGAAACAAACCAGTGATTCTTACTGATGCCTAACTGTCATACAATCATGAAGAAAAAGCAAACCCTGTACAAGAGGGGGAAGAATAAAAGAGGAGGAGGTGGCCGAACTACTAAAAATACTCGTCTATATGTCACACATTCAATATCGAGGTGCCTAAGACACGCAGACAAACACCCAAGCTGTAGGTGAAGGCCAAGCGTCATCAGCAAGACAGCATCCTTACGGCTTCCACCGTCCCGCGGCATTAAGTGTACTTACTTCACATCATCATCATCATAGCAGTCATGAGCCT
>JTDE01003032.1:43921-58730 GCA_014338405.1 Paragonimus skrjabini miyazakii | reverse complement strand
TTGGCTTCGATTATTGCGATAGACTGATTCGAAATCCGATGTTGCCCATCATTGAAAAACCAGAAAATATGCATTAACGAAGAACTCGAGCAACTAAGTGTGTTAGACATAGTTCAGGTGCAACTGTAATGACAACTTTCAGCTTATTTTTCAATGTTTCACGAGCAAAACTAAGTAAAATAATATCGAATGTGCAAAACTTGTCACGGTTCAACAAGATTTCAGTTTCTGTTCAGTCTGAAGCGATAAACGTAGTCGTAGGAGTTTAAACAAGGGGAACAGCTAGTTGACATATTAGAAAACATACATCCTCCCCAAACAAATATTTGGAAAAAGAATGAGAAGCAGATTAATCAGTCGATTCTACGAAGGCATTTAACAAAATTGAAGAAGTGCCGCCGCAATGTAGAATGTCTTGTATTTTCAGTACTTTTCTCCCCAGCCTAGATTTTATAATTGAAGTCTATCTAATTTTTATCTCAGAGAGAAGAGGGATTCACTTTCATACTATCCTACCATCTGACTAACTAGCCCCGACCGGCCAAACCATAAAGGTCTCCATTCACACACCTCTTGGTCTTATGGTTTCGGGGTTAATTTAGATACGGGAAACGTAAGATGGAACAAAAGTGGTGCACCGCAAGTCACATATAATATATGTGCATAGTTGGGGGAATAGGGAAGTTAAGCGCATAAAAAAGGAGGAAAGAGAAAATAACGTGCCCTGTAGAGTTAACGAATAGAAATGGTAAATTGAACAGATGAATTGATTAGATAAAAAATAAACCACAATATGCCGAACGACAAAGTATTCGGAGCTATTGTCTGCAAGAGTTACGAGTAAAAGACACTCGTCAAGGCTAGTGAAATCATTGTTATGATATAGAGGGGGGATGACTATATAGCCTTATGTTGGTATATCGAAATAATTAAGATTTTAACGGTCCACACATATTTGATCAATGCTGTCTTCGAATCCGATTTGAATGGATCACAGAAGTTTACACACAATGAGCTTTGAAGTAAAGGCCACGCTCAATCCTAAGACTTGTCCTAATCGTCTTTCAATCCTATGACAAGATAAACCCATAGGTTCCTGTATCCTTACATCCAACCGAACACCCCTTCAGTGATCCAACCAGTCAAAATATTGATTAACATGAGCCAGTTTCCCTCATTGAGCGATTGAGTGCATAACAATGTGAATCTTTCTATCAATTTATTTGTGTACCGTTGAATTTAAAATCTTGCGGTTCCACCTTTTCATTACAACAATTGTAACCTACATTTGTGATTTTTGTTGGTACTGAACATGTGGTGATGTTAGAAGGTGAATTTCCGCCTTACTAGTTACACGTACATTCATAACTTGAAGTGATTAACTAGTTTACCGCGTTCATTGCTTCCAGCGACCAGCGATCCCTTTTAAAATTCAATCTAAAACATAGTTATGAAAACAAGGAACTATTGGAAACTCCCGAGTAATACCACTCTAAACCGTTGCGCATTAATGAAATATCAGGAGTTGTATGATAACCTAGGCACATGAATTGATTCCTTCGTTTGCTCTGGTATAATGTATCAAACTGTATGCAAAAGTTAGTGATATAAGCAGTTTTGACTTACCGGCGGATATTGAATTCGATCGTGTCCAACGTTTCTGCATCTTGTTCTAAGCGGGAGCGGCCGGCAGCAAGCATTTTATGCGCGATTTCAGACAACGGACTTTCTGGACCATTAAAGGTGACACAATTGCTACAAATAAGTTCCACTTGGTCGAGGAATTCAGTACGCGAATGAAACCGGTTTTCTTTGACCATTTTCTCCAGCGTTGATAAGTCCATGGGATTAGAAATGGTTTTGTAATAATTCTGAAAGCAAAAATGTCAGTGACGCAATGATAACGACAATGGAGGCACAACTGAAAGACTTAATTTCCTAAAAGACTAAATACATGAACTATGCACCAGTGGCGGAGAGAAGAGCGAATTCCGCAGACGTAGAGCTTATGTTTTAAATTAGAAGGAAAATGGTTGTGATACAGAAAAACAACCGATAAGAGTAGTTTGTAAACAATCGGTAGGTTTACTTTTAATCTAAGAGGTTTGATAGGCAAAGTAAACAAATGAGTAATTTGTAAAAAAAACGAAGAGATAAAAACGAACACTCAACTAGGGACAGTTGCAGAACAACAGTATCCCAGTATCCTTAGTTGTGATTATATGCTTGAAGATAACAGTTGTGAGATGAGTGCATTCAACTACACACAGACAAACAGATCGAAAACAGAAAGAATTGACTAACTCAGAACCCCAAGGTTTTGATATTCCTCAACGTTTTTGATCAAACAAACAACAGAGCCTCCGGTGGACAAGGGACAAAATAAAAACAATTGTGTAGGATCAAAGAGAGACTTGAATTAAATCTGCAACGTCGTTGATGATTAAGATTAGAACGTAATGGCTCACCAAAAGACAATATGCATAAACAGCGAATTAGAGGACTGAAGTCGGAAAGATCAAGAATCCTCTTGGCTCACATTGATAAAAGCTGACTAGGCAAACAGCAAACACAATTAAGAGCAGCCAAAAAAAACCCGGCAGAGATCTATCTGAACAAAAAAGCTCACGAACCAAAATTGAAAACAAGACAAAGAAATGCACGATCAATAAGTGCAGTGGTAGAATACCCACTGGGGTGAAAAGACAACTTAACTCGAAACAAAAGATCTGACAGTTTTATGATCTCCGAGAGTTTCACAAAACCGATCGTAAAGGGAGGAAGGTGACCTTGAGTGGAGTGGATTTCTACAAAATTCCTCATCAACCAAAAATCTAGTTGCTACTATCTATAAATAAGCACTTCTAGTGGTTCAGAAGCTGAAACTAAGGAGCCAAACTCAATTGTATCTTTCCAAAAGCAATGACAGTATCAGAGATGATAAAACGAGTAAGTACAAGACGAACCAGCTGAAAACGAGAGCTTACCGGATAGCGGCGTTTGTCTACTGGAGTGTGAAAAGGACGGCTGTGTTCCACAGAACGCATTGCTTCGATTGCTTGTTGTAACAAAAAACTCAATCCGACCAAGTCATCTTCGTCAAGCAACGGATTAACAAGCGATTCTAAACGCATCAGCTTTAACTCTTTGTGACAAAATTCTTCCATTACATGTGAACACATTTTCATGGCTGTTTCTGTGTATGAACTGAATCGGCCTATGTAACGAGGGGAAGTGGGAAACAATTATGAGAAAGAAATGAGAACAAGTGGATGCGGCAGCGAGGAAGAAAAATGACGGTTAATTGGACAATTTTTCACTGATAAAATGACTGCAACAATAAGAGCAAAAGAAAAGAGCTGTTTTTCCTCGAAGTCCAATGTTATTAAGATACACATATATACATAAATTTAGAAACGTTAATCCCTCATTAGAACAAGAGTAGCAAATAATAACGATTTCGTTGTGTTCAAGTGTAACAAAGGCAGTCCTTGACAAGGGATCATCAGTAGCGCTCAAAATGAACGAACCCCAAGCAAAATGAACCAGTCTACAAAACCGAATTTCCGACAGTTTTGATATAGCTAAGCTGATTGCACCGTCAGTTTGAAACTATAACAAACGATTGGACATAGAATACAGAAGGGGAACAGTTACAACCAATACAATTTATTTGAAATCAGTAATATACCTCGAGAGGTACATATCTAAATTTTAGCACATCCACGTCTTCGGTAAATGAGGGATATCCGGTGTATTAAGCTTAAATCAATACAACAAAAAAGAAATCATGGACAAGCATGTTCAGTAACAATAAAAATAACCTTACTGATTCGGTTTTCTAGTCAATTTAATTTGTATTGAGGCAGGGTTAAGTAAGGACTAACAGGACTGAATGAACAATTGCATTGCTAAATAGCTTCCTGTTCGTCACGTTCTTTGTTCAATATTGGACCAGCCGGATTAATGTCGGTGACCTTTTATGCACAGTTGTTATTAACCAACGGCAGACTCATTCTTGAATACTTTGAAATTCGTGTACCTGCCGTTGTAGCTCGTTCGCGGTTTTTCCCTTATTATACACGAGATAAATTTGAGCCTAGGATATTCAGGACACTATATTTAGATAATCATGGTTCTAATAGGTTTTTAAAAAGTGGCCAAGTTAGAAAACAACACAAACCATTAAATTGGAGCGAGTTAGTGTAGATGAGTCGAATGTCTGCCAGGAATTCTTCTCGCGTTGCGTAGGCGTTCTCATTGATTTTCATACGGATTTGGGATAAATCCATCGGGTTAGTGATTTGGGAATAGTAATTGGGAAAGTCCTTCTCTTTTACGGGATGCATGAATATCTTGGAACCGGCAATTTGAGTTAAGCCCTACAAAGAGGAGAAAATCAGTGTTAACTCACATCCAGCGATGCAGTTTAAACTCAGGGAGTGATCCAAACTGCGAATAAATAAGCCCAACTAGACAGCTCACCTTGTAGATCCCCTCGAATATGTGGTTTAGTGCGACGCGAGGATCAATCCGCCGGCGATTGCCACGATGCTTGATGCTAGTGGGAAAATCATCCTCGCTGATTCCTATACTAGATCGGCGCCCCCGTCCAGGACCAGTTCGAGCGGCCAAAGCTCGCCGATTAGCGTTTGCGGATTGCATAACAGCGGCGGCTGCGTTCAGACGATCTAGTAACTGGCGCCGAATTTTCAATGTCAAATTTCGTCGATTCTGTTCATGGATATACTTGGTCAGACCGGAGTGCAGCTTGAGCTTTGTGCCTTCAACCTGAATTGAAAAATGCGCAACAGTAGAAGCATACGGGAGAAGAGGTCGGTTGGACATTTGAGCAATGCAAGTACCATAGAAGTGAATATGATGCTAGCTCACAAGCGTAACTGGAATCTCAAAGTCAGTTCTGTCTGTGGATGAATCATCTGGATTAAAGATAGGTGAACGTCAGCCGTAAATAAACGTTCACTTAACTAGAGATAACGTGGTGGGTGCGCTTTAACCGTAATACGTAGTAATCCAAGTTGAACATAGCACAATACGCAGATTTACAGGGGGTATACGAGGTCGGAATTTATACATGAACATCTGATCGTAACTGTATCAACTACTGATCTCGATAGAGGGATAAAGACAAACGTGTTAGAATCAGAAGAGATTTCCGAATCTCTGGTTGGCAGATTGAAGTTAGCAGACTTAGATAGATGACGAATCTTAGTTTGGAAAATATGTCCAGCGCAGACAGGAACATGAAAACGGTAATATGGCTCACAGTTAGTGATTTACTGTCATCGGAGCAATTGACTAGAGATCAGCCTACAGTCACAACCCGATATGACGGATGCAAGTTGCCCTCCGAGTAAAACATTTAAGTTTCAGTTCAAAAGGTCATAGTGGAATTATCTACTGAGGCGGTAAGAAATATTTCGAAGAAAAAACGAGGGCATGACAGTGAAAAGATGAACTGTACAGGATTATATTTAGATAACAGTTTGAACCATACCGGCAACAAACACATTCACAACCGAAACTGTTGTCCATAAATGCTACATAATGATGAGAATGCAGGCGCACTATCGACTGCGGCATACTGTCATCTCGGAAAGATTTTCCATCCGAGTGACCATGGGGTCCGCATCCGAGCACGATACACCCATCAACTTGGCTCAACGGAAAATAATTTGTTACCGAGTCATAGTATAGCAACCTAGCAGTTTTATTAATAGTCGGTGGTCTTGGTGAATAACGATCGGTACAGTAAACGCTCAGCCAGCATAGGGGGCACGTGATCCAACCACGGTGGACCGTGCAGTTATATTATTTTAAAGGACTTGTTTGAGAACAGGTGCATTGTCCGCGTAATCAGCCCAATTGACAAAGGCTAACTTGTGGAGGCAACAGTGTTCAAATACGGCAATTGTGTTAATGCCTTCGTCACCGACCGGCCACGTCTTCGAACCACAGAGAAAACTAGATAGCATACAAGCGATGTACACCACTCCTTTCGGAAACAGTCACATGTCTTTCCAATGCCACAGAAGGTATAGGGTAGCAAAGGCGACATGCGACTTTGATATTCTTGAAGATCTCATCGACAGTATTAAATACAGGTATGATCAAAGCATGGTAAACGATTCAAAATCTCCAGCGGGTTGCCTGAAATAACGAACGTGGGAACGGGAACGCTCCAGTTTTAAACTAGCACTTTACACTTTGGAAGTGTGAAGCGCATTCCATGTACACCTTTTTGGTCATTCACATTATTTAGCACGACCTACGTGGCTTCGGAGGAGAGGTTAAACAATGGAACGCCATCCGCAACCTCTGTGATGGCTAGTTTAGTGTTGGGAGGTGACTCCACATTAAGCTTAGTGGAATACCTAGGAGCATGTAGAATTTCATCTACGATTGGTAAAGAAACAGACTGTCTTATGTTCGTGGGACAGATCGTACATCACGGTACTCATTAAACGGTTGTGGTTGATTGTTTCGATATGATGTTTCGCACTCGCCCAATGTGAAGTGACTGGCTCAATGGTAATCGCCTCACAAACACGAGCGCCCGATTCCCGCTCCGGGTTCGGAGAAGGATATGCGCCAGCCCTAACCAACAAGCAAAGGACGATTCTAGTGTTTTTCATTTTGAAATGGATGGGCCAATAAAGCCAACCTGGATCCTGGATGTTGCGACCAAATGTGAGCAGTGCCAAGCTTCGTAGTGTTTACGTGAAGTCCTCATTCGGCTTGGCGACAATTTATCAGAAGCCTAAAAAAATCAATACGTTCGACTGTTCCAATATGTCGTCGGTTAATCAACGCGCATAAATAGGCCCCACCATACCGCGGAAACGAGGGTTATTTTCTTCTCGGACAGTGCTTTAAAACCACTATCTTAAGATGGCCAATGAACTCAAGGGGTAAACTCACTGTCATATCGTTTTCACCAAATCGAGTTGTTGGGTCGTTGGAATCATCGAACTCTTTATCAACATGCGACCTATCTTCGGTTGCATCTACATCTACGTGACTTGCAGCGATGGCGGCAGTAGTTCCTGCATCAGTTGGCTTTGCATCGGCTTCTTCCTCTGCATCCTGTTCAGCTAACAGTTCGCAAACTGGACGAGAAGCGAGTGCTTGCGCTGCAGCGATGGGGTCGGCTACGTTGTCAACACCCAAACGATGCGTACCCAGATTGGGGTCGTGCTCACCACCAGATTGTAGCAGGTCCGCAGGGTTCCCTGTCGGTTGTCCCAGGTTGCGCAGAGGGGCCTTTAAACGATTTCTGTCCAAACCACGACGAGGACCCTCACCAACATTAATTCCACTTCGACCGTACATAGGACATTCCTTGTTGGTACGCATGTGACCTGCGGTAAAAATCGGAAGACGCTTTTAAGCAGTAGATATGTGAAAACCAATGGAATGGCCACAACAACATCTGAGAAATTTAGAACGCAAAATGTTGAGATGAGAAACGCACCTTAGAAATGGCTAAGCTTAATGCAATTGCGATTGCTGAACATGTTGTGTACGTATGTCTATATAAAATGGCGACAGCGATCGAAATCCATCTAAGCCATCGTTTAGGATTACTTATGGACGAGCTAGTAACCTACCGTCAGTAAGCGGAAGTAGTTTGAACAGTGGAACAGTAGTGACGTAACTTATTAGGCACGCCACCCAACGAACGAGAAGTGGTAGATTGTAGCTTCTTGACTAGTTTACGGAAACCCTTACATACTGCGGATGTCGAACTCTACTCAGTAACGGGAGTGGTTAGTACGACAAGCACAAAAAGCAACAGTGACTCAGTGTTAAAGAAGATAGGAAACGCGCGATGGCTCTTGAGAGGCGTCCCCACTGGTTCTGCATTACAAGCAGCCGATGTCTGGATAGCAAAAGTGAGCCAATGAGTCAGTGTGACCGTAGATGAATCTCTTCGCGCACCCCGTGCATCCTTCGTACTAACTTCATCGACCAACCGACATATGCGATAAAACTAACCCGTAAACTAGAGTTCAGGGTAGCTTTGCTAACGAACAGAAGCGGACCGTATTTAGCTACTATTTTGTTAGCTCGGAAATATGGGGGAAAGAGAGATAGTTCTTCAACAACTTCGTGTTGCTCACTACAAGGATAATGTCTCGGATACCGAGGCAGTAGCTGACGACGTTGATTAGTGTCAGAGGCCACAAGTGGGTCTCACAGTGGTGTTCACTTGCAGATGAAAACGGTTTTGACCAATTAACCTGGACGGAAATACCCAATAGGTTTACTAGGTTTTACCCAATTGACCTTCAATCTAATATGCTTATTGGTTATTCGGTGATAATGACTATCATTGTTGGCAACTGTCTTTCAACCTTTTGATTCTGAAATAATTGTAGTTCACCACGTAACCTACGCACTAGTGTATTTTTTCCTGACATACACGTTTTCGGCAGGAGTAAAGTGGCTTTCACCATTAACCTGGGGAGAGATCAGGTACGTTATTCTTCTGAGTAAAGGTTTACCGTTCGTTTGCCAGAAGGTAAAAAATTCAAGCTCTAGCGGCGCACAATATTTTTCGTAGTTAGCCTAGAGGATTATGCTGGCATTTGCAACACTATGCCACAGAAGATCCTGATCAGAGCATATAGTGCGCTATTTGATTGCTGACAGTGATGAGAGAGAACAATCAGGATTCGGATATTCATAAAGTAGAGGCGAGAATGCGAGCACAGAGATCAAGTGTGAGTGACACTCAGATTACGATTTAGGGGATCTTGAAATGCTGCTTTTCTCACGCATTAAAGCGTGGGAGTGAGGGGAATGAAGTAAGACGACAACCTGCGTAATGAATAGAGGGTTAAGGGGAGCAAATTTTCGTAGATCTGGTCATTGAAATCTATACAGAAATGCTCAATGAACACTGAACAAAGAGAAGTTATTAACCTATAACATTCTATAAAAAGCACCAGTCCGCTTAGAATCACATAACAGTGATGTCGATTAAAAAAAATGGACACACTAACAAGAAGACAGATAAAAACAGGGCAAACCGGAAACAACTGCCTAAAAATTCTGCTTACCCGTTTGCCCACAAGCACCGCAGCGCATTTTGATTAGGGCCGAAGTTAACGGCTTGTGTCTACGCCGTCGATTGGGGTCTCCTGACAAAGCACCCGGACGCAAAGTCCCACCAGTACCGCCACCTCCACGCTCACGCATCATAGCCTGCTGTTGCTTACGGAGACGACGTAACTGATCCTGAAAGCAGAGAGGCAAGGAAAATCTAGTCAGAAATGAAACAGCATAACACACACAGCGTAGGTTGAAAAGTCGAATGAAAGCCAGAAACAATTTTCGATCACATACAAACTTCAATTAAGTAGACGATTTGAACATATTACTAATAAGTAGTTTGGTGGATTTATAAGTTTAGATGAGATCCAATTGTGAAAAGCCAGGACTTCGGCTGGATTCAAACCAACGACAGAAACACCATGCCCAAACGTGGCAAGCACTCTACCAGATGAACTACGGAGCCACACCAGGAGCTTGGCAATTTCACATCTGGACTCGGTTATTAACCCGTTCCACTGTCTCATATGGAATCCATCAAATGATCCAAGGGATCGATTGCCCCGGCAGTCGATCTTCTGGATCATTTGGTGGATTCCATATGAGACAGTGGAACGGGTGGGTAATCGAGTTCAAATCTGAAATTTTCGAGCTCCTGGCGTGGCTTTGTAGCTCAGCTGATAGAGTGCTTACCACGTTTCGGCATGGTGTTTCTGTAGCTGATTCGAATCCAGCCGAAGTCCTAACCTTTCACAATTGGGTCTCATCTAAGATTTTAACATACTCGAATCAGCCTAATGGATGAAAAGGTATCTCTGAAAATGTGCTGGAGAGACGTGGTGGTGAAAACACGACAAAAACGAAGTCACTGGTGTAGGCTAACAGGAATACCCTGGGCAGCGCAAGCTCGTGAATCAAATAACGGAATGACAATTTACAACAAACATATGGCAACTGTCCGCTCCAAGTCAGGTAGATCACCTGAAATAGACAAAAAAGCGATGGAAAAGTGATTTTGTAAACAAATCAGATAAACCGTTCCTGGACCTGTTCCATGACAAGTTGACTGAGCTCGGTGAACATCGCACAGCTGTTTTGATGGCTGGTCGGTGTGATTCACGACTCCTTCTCTCCACTGGTTGTCGAAATGGTTGAGCGACGCTCACAGAGCTTAGCCAATCCGTCATGAAGTAGGGCGAAGAGCGAACCCGTTGATTTACTAAGGATATTAGATGTGACTGATGAACTACCGTGGGAAAGAGTATAGAATAACCGACCAAATACACAAACCTGCAAACGACGTTTTTCCTTCCTCTGTTGTTCACGGAACTGATCATCAGAATCGACAAAATTGTGTATAAAGTCATCATCCCTGGTCTGCCGAATTTTTAAGTAGATCTCGACCACAGGCGACCATGGAACAAGCTCTGTACGTGTGTATTGTTGTCCATCCTCTGAGTAGGTTCGCATGATCCTCAACAACTTCCGCGTGGCTGTAGATCGCGGTGGAGGCAAATCCAGAATTGTGCCCGCTGCTGAGGCATTAGCCTCGTAAACCGTGCTGTTGGATATCGTACCGAACGCCTCACCTGAGTCCACGGACCCCAACCCGTTCGGTTTAGACGCATTCCCAGCGGAATCTTTGGGTTGGAGCAGACCAGGGTTAGTCTTACGCGGACGCTTCCCACAAATTATGGGATCCTGGATAGTGGAGGAAAACAGGGCGTGGTGAAAATGTCATGCATCATACAGTGAACTCTAATCAACTTATTTATACATGATCATGCAGAAAACGATATTCGATGCTTGACAGTCACACACCGAGTGCATCGTGAGCAGCGATTCTTGTTATTGGTAAGTGAGAAAAAAGCGATGAAACGGTCTGGTGATTAGGATTTTTGAAAGTCGTCAAGTCGAGTGTTCAACGTTATTAGTCCAAGTGCTGTGGTGTCTGCTTTAAAGACAAGAGGGAATGGTCTTCTGTAGAAAATGCGTGAGATAGAAAAGTCTCAAGACGTGAACTCTAACGGTGGAAAACGAGTGAAGATACGGTTACGTGTAAGCTTGGATAAACTACACGTAAAGTAAAAATCGGAACGATTCGTTGCAGAACTCCATGCGATTGCAGCACAAGGCACACACACGCCAATCAATCGATGTTTATTTGTGTAATATTTCAACTTGAGCATCACCATACTGTTGTTCTGAGATACAAGTAACTGCGTCCAATACAGACAGCTACGGAACTCACAACTAGGCATTCAAGATTGTGTGCAATCACCATTAGGCTATCTCAAGTTCCCGGAGTGAAATCGACCCTTTTAAAAGCAATTTTGGATAAAATCCTAGCAACCGAAGAGCAACGGACAATACACATGGATCACTTACTCCGGATTCCAATGTCCGTTTCAACTTCTCCCGTTCTGCCTCCTCGCGACGATGATCCGTCTCAGATATGCGGCTCACGTTAGTGAATGATCTTACCGAAGAGGACAAACTAGACAGCCGTACTCCGCCAATCGAGCTCGTATTAACTGTGACTCCGCCGCCAGCACCACTCGAAGCATTTCCGGCCGATGTGGAACTGGTTCGCATCACACTGTCGCCGGTCCCGGTGACTTCTTCATCCTCCTCTTCACTGCTCACCTCTTCATCAGAACTTAGCAATTCTGTATTGGAAAGGACGCGGTTCTGCAGGTCAAATATGCGTTGGCATTCCTCGCGGTAGCATCGAACTTGCTCACTCATAGACAGTCGGCTACCTCGAGCGAATTTAGCCGAGCTCTCTTCTTCGCCTTGTTTCGCCCGTTCCGTGGAAGCGAATCGAACCATGTCAACAATTTCCCACCTACACAAAACGAGATAAACAGGAACAGAGTAAATATGTGAAGTTTCTCGAAACTATCCACGGCAGCCAACACTTGGATCTGGTTCAGACCGAAACTGTGGCGGTCAACTGGTGAAGCGTTGAGCAAGTATACAAGTCACATGAAGAAAACAAACATAAGTGGTCTACAAATGAGTCGTCAATTGATATCGTACAATATCACTAAACGGATCGATTCGCGTACTCAAGAGCTATGGATCAAAATATATACGAGTGAGAAAGTTTCGCTGATAAGACTAGGGTGTTGTACACAGCTGAGGGTGTAATTAAATTCCCCTATGTACATGGAGAAACGTTGCCAGTAAGCCCATGGCACCAATGTAGGTTTCGAGGAACACACTTACCGCTTGAAAGTCTTCAGATCCGCCTCGCTGATTCCGAATGAACGCAATAAAGCCCGCGCGTCGCGCAAATGCAACTTGCGAAGATCCGCATCTGTTCCGGTCACAGTTCGCTTGCCTTTCAACAAACCTCTGGCTACCTCACCTCCCGCTTGTCGGAAGAGTGCCCCAGGTTTCGCAGAAGTTTTCGAATAGGAAAATGCTTCACCACAACCCGTGGGGTCGGCAGCACCATGAAGCTCTAGAAAACAGCCACCTCGTTGAGATGCCAAATAGGCGCGCGTGGTGTTCCAAGGGGCCGCTCGAACTTCATCCTCCATTTTGGGCTAGGTGTGGATAACGTAAAAAAAAATGGAATACGTAGCGAGATAGTTTAAATCTCCAAAGTGTTATTAGGCTACCAGAAATCTGCAAACAAATATTAAGCATACTGTGGTTAACTAAATTTTCGAATTCGATGATTTGTTTATCCTATTTTGCATTACATCAGCATAGAAAATTGAAACAAACGATTGACTGTATGCTGAATATCCACTAATCCAGAGTGAATAAGGTGATTAGATATTCTTCATGTTCACGCTTAATCAGCTGACGCCGATGGGACGTAAACATATGTAAGGGCTGCTGGACAGCGCATGTTCAAACATAAATCCTGGAACTGATAAAGCACAATGACCAGTTGAAATGAAACGCAAAACCGAACCACAACAATGTCCAAAAGTGAGATTTTGAGCAGTTTTAGGCAGGCCGCGGTTAAGGTAACGAACAAAAGAGGGAAACAGCACTGACAAATGCTATCTTAGAGTATACCCTGATAGACTGCAAATAAGATGGCGTGGAATTACTCCAAGGAACTCCATTCCAAGAAATAGTGCATACAAACAACATCGCCCCAATCTGTGAGGGTTTACACGGAGCCCAAACTATTTTAGAAAAATTAGAAGCTTCTGTTCGTCAGTTTGTACCTACTGAATGCAAGGCCTTGCTGCAAGATTGACAAGACTCTGCATCTGCTCTCACTCTCGACGATGAGCCATTGGAGGTGGTTGAAATGTTCACGTGTTCAGTGGTTCACACTGATGCTTAACTGCCACACAACCATGAAGAAGAAATAAACCCTGTTTAGGAAGAGAAAAGAAAAAAGGGAGAGGGTAGGGGACCTAACCGCTAAAAATAGCTACGTCTACAGTCAAACATACAACATCAAGGCGCCTACACCTTGCAAACAAACAACCGAGCTGTAAGTGAAAGTAAGGCGTCATCAGCAAGACAGCTTCCTTGCGGCTTTCACTGCCCCGCGTCATTAAGTGCACTCACTTCACAGACAACTCGACCAAACAACGACAACATTCACGCCACTGAGCTAGGTTAGACGCCATGTCATCTAAAGTTTCAAGCCACCGACTCTCTGAGTCGCGTGGGCTCCAACCCGGGAGACGAATCCGAAATGCAGTAGCCAACCCCTTCGTGAACGATTTCATTTGTCTACGTCAGGTCATCATCTGTCCACCTCGCACCTTACGCCAATCGACCGCAAACAGTGCTCGGTGTGGCAAGCGATTAGTTGGCATCCTAAGTACGTGACCTAACCACCTAAGTCTGTGCAAGTGTAAGGACTGAACGGAAGAACTCGTTTGACAATCAGTGCCAAGCACCCGCTTTCTAACCTCCTCGTTGCTTATTCGTTGGTGCCACCCGATACGAGCGATTGAACGCAGACATCAGTGGTCGAATACCTGGAGGCGGTTTACGTCCTCTACTCTGATCGGCCATGTTTCGCTGCCATAAAGTAATACAGTCCTCGCTGTTGTCTGATAAACACTACCCTTAAGCTTCAGAGAGATACCTTTCTGTCGTCATAAGTGCCTCAGACTAGTAAACACCGCCCTAGCCTTAGAAATACGCGCCTCTATTTCATTCCCTACACCTCCGTCGTCGCCGCTTATGTAGCTGCCCAGGTATACAAACCGGTCAACAACTTCCATGACTTCATTATCTAACATTAAACCTACGTAATCACAGCAATCTTGCAGAAGCACTTTCTATTTCGAGGCTGCAAAGCGCATTCTGAAGCACTTAGCAGAACGCGAAATTGCATTCAGCATTGTTTGTGCCGCTTGAAAGTTGTCAAACAGCAACACCTTATCGTCAGCATAATCAAGATCAGTCAGCCTTCCACCAGATAGGAGGTCGACACCGGCATCATTTGAGTGACGCAAACAGTCCTCCATTATTTCGTCCATGACGAAATTGAACAAAAATGGTGAAAAGGGACAGCCTTGACGAACGTCGCTCCTGGTGCTGAAACTGTCAGACAGCTCACCGTAAACCCTAACCTGAGCTGAAGTATGGGAGTAAAGCGCCGACAGTATGTTCACATACTTGGTCGGTACACTTCTGCGTTTAAGCGACTCTAAGAGTGTAGATCGATCCACTGAATCGAACGCACCTTTATAGTCAAGAAATATGGCAATTGTTGGCCGGCGGTACACACGACGCTGCT